>JAJJWW010010783.1:0-72251 GCA_023531295.1 Papaver armeniacum | reverse complement strand
CCATTTGTTTTCAAAATATAAATTTCCTTTTTGTGATCAAGCATGGCGGTTGTTGAGGAGATCATTAGCCTTTTTAGAGCCTTTCATTACAAAAAAAAAAAAAAAAAAAAAGAAAAAAAAAAAAAGAAAAAAATCTACCAAGAAACCGATTATCCAACTTCAAAATCGGGCGCTTTGCGGAGTGGTCTGAGTTTGCTCAGTCAAGCTAGCCATCAGGTGAATTTTGCTCATGGAATGTAACTTTATGGTCCCGGCTTCCATTCTCATGAAGTGGTTTGGAATTAGAAAGCTCCTTAACTTGAAGAGACAATTGCCCACAGCTCACTTTTATGATGCCTTCTTATGCCCATAACTGTTTGTAGACCCAGTCGTCACCACCAACCACCACATCCTTTATTTAGCCACGCAACACACGAATCTTACTTTTTCTTTGATACCAAGTTATTCCTTCTATACATTACTAGTTTATTTCCTTTCAAAGGAATTATTATTTTATTGCAAGTGTCAAACAAGGTATCCAACATACCCGTCGGTGGTAAAATTCCCTATTGGCCTCAATACATTTTGCACCTCAAGATATAAATTATAGCCATAAAATTAATATCAGCTCAGTCAATAACATTTACAGATCCAGATTGATTTCATATTTCGTGTTTTCAGCGTCGTTGGAAGTTTTTTTTTAGCATCGGAGGTACACTTTCCGGTGGGGGTACGTGGAGAGTCCACTCCAAATAGTCATCATAAGCGGTGCTGACTTTACCAAAACCGAATAAAAATTTAACCTAAGGGTATTTATGTCACATAAAGGGGATATTTATGGAATAAAATTACGCATAAATACGTGGTAAAGGAGCAATCTTATATCACAACATAGAGAGGTTCTTTTTTTCCTTTGAAGAAAAATAAAGAAGATTGGGCAGAAGAAAATCACAGAATAATCCTCCTCCTTTTCTTTTTAGGGTTCGTCTGATTCTTCAATGTGTGGTTGAAGATTACATGTAAGAAGATAAAGAAGAAGATTAGGGTTCTGATAATCATTATCATCATCACTGAATGTGTGTATATAATGATCGATGATTATTGAACCTCCAAACAAGAAGAAGAAGAAACGTTTTGCATAAGAAGCTTTTGAAGATTTGAAGAGATAGAGACAGGGATTTTGTTTGATTTTTTATTTTGGTGATTTTTTGAAGATTTGAAGAAGATCTGAGGAAGAAGAAGAAGAGAGGATCAGAATTTGGTGTTTATTTATATTGAAAAAGGTATTGAAAACCCTTCTAGCTGATGCTTTTGATTTTTCTGATATGTTTTCTGTATGTCTGTTGATGACTACTGGGGGTGGGGAGACTGGGATTTACAGTCCCAGATAGAACATGTGTGGAATTAGGTTGGTGGTTGAAGATTCAGAAGCTGAGAAGAGGTTGAAGATCCATATGGGCAGATTAGATCTGTGTTAGGGTTTGATTTGAAGAAGCTTCATGGTTGAACGGGGCAGTGGATTAATGTTGCTTTTGTTTAGCTGAATAGAAGCTGCAGAGATTTTGGGGTTTTTGATTTGTTGGTTCAGAACTGGTTTTTGAATCGATTGCCGTTGTGGGTTTTGTTTTTTGATACTAGGTTTGTCGCCCATCATCTTATTGAAGTGATGATTTCTACTCTGTTTAGAGAAATTAGGGGTTTGTTGCAGGATCTGTGATGCTATGATTGTTTTCTAGAAATTAATGTAGGGCTAATGGATCTGTTTTCCTTTCCCCAAAATCAGACACAATTGTTTTGGGGGTCGATTGGGATCTGATAATTGTGGATAGACAAGAATTGGATACATGGCTGATATGGAATTGGGGAAAATTTTGGGGTCAAGGGAGATGGATGCCCTTAGGGTTTTGTGTAGTAGGTGCAATTTGTTCGAATAATTACGGATAACTACATTAAATTAGATTATTATTGATGATTGCTGCCTTGAAAGGCACAAATTGAATCTTATCTTGTGTTACTAGTCTTCATGATTATGCTCACTTTTGGTGTTAGATCCCTGCTATTGGATGGCTAGCATGTGATTCTCTCTAGTTGTTGAAGTTTTCTTCGGCTTAGAAGAAGCCTTGATTCAAAACTTTGGTTTTCAACTTTGCCTAGAATCTATCTACTTTGGTTGGACATGATCCGCCTTGGAGGCAACTGACCTGTGGAGTCATATTTTTGGCAATTGCTGTAGGGTTTGGTTACTAGCTAATATATAGAATGATCATGTAGCACACGTTGTGTATTTATCTGTGATGCTGATGGCTGATGCGTACCTCCTATCTTTTTACAGGTGATATTTATCTCAAGTTGATTTACATTCTCGCATGGTGGTTAGGAAGAAATCTGGCATATGGGAAGACAATGAGGGTCTTGATTTAATGGTTGGTTTCAAGGATTTCTTTACTAATTTCGGTTAATCGAATTATCAATTTTAATTCTTAATCGCCTTTGTTGGATATCTTGAGTGGATATAAAGCGTTTATCAATCTTGATTGGATCAGTTATTTGCTGCCATGCAGATTCGTTCGTACTTGTAGAGGAGGGTCAGCCTCTAGCCGGGCATTAAGTAGAAATCGATTAGCAGTTGCATCCTGCAAGACTTGCGGTGGTAAGCCAGTAGTTGATGGGAAGAAATCTCTATCTGGAAATATGCTGAGCTCTGGGGGTCTGGAGCTTACTACTGTTTTCAATCCAGACCTGAGTTGGAAGACAGTTTGTAAAGGTAGCCGGAGTGCTGCAAGACGACCTAGAAAACCATTTGTGAGAAGTGTGGAAGGAAGTGCAAAACTTGTTCCAGGAAGTGGCAAGGGTATTGACAAAGGTGATTCAAAGAGGCAATTGGATATGCCAGTTTCCGAATCTGAAAAGGTTATTACTTGTTCTGTGACTGCTCATTGTTTTTCTTTCTGTGTGCATAGTTATCAAGTATTAATCACCGGTATCTGATATACTTTCTGTATTATCTTCTCAATTTGTATGTGGCAGCTTGGTGTAACTATTCTTGGTAGACACTTCAGCGACAAAATAGAGCATATACCCTTAAAGAAAAGAAGATTTTTATTCCGGTCACCATCACCTCCACCTCGAGTTCCTTCTCCACACCAACAGGACCTGTCAGAATTTTAAAAGGTCAACGTGCTATGGCAATTGACAATGCTGTTGCTAATGGGTTGGGCCAGGTGGTCAGTGCCAATGGAAAGATCTCAGAGGATATCCATGAAGACTTTTCAGGCATTTCAATACTGGCTGCTGCTGCTTGTAATAACAGTATCGAATCTTGTCTCAGTGATAATGATGAAGGCTCAGCACCTGGAAAGTTATCTGTGTTGGGGAGGTTTGAAGGTTTGATAAAGGCGGAATCACTGCTCGTGGCTGAGCAATCTGGCATGGATGATTCACGAAATGCATCACTATCCATGGAAGAAACTACCATGTTATGTGATATACCCGAGGAAGTCGCCAAAAATTTGACAACGGTTATCAAAGATGTTGAGGATGGAAAAGATACAAGGAGCCCCACTGTTGAATGTAAGGATGATGGGACTGAAAAAAAGCTTGACTCAGCCTCTCGGGATGATAGATTACATTGGGACTTAAATGTCGTAATGGATGCGTGGGAGAATCCTTGTGAAGATCCTGTTGTGGATTCACAGACAAATTCTGTTCATGGTGCCACGATCGATGATTGTATTCACAGTGAATTGGATGTCTGCAAAGATGCAGAACAAAGTAGCCGTTTCCAAGGGAAGGAATTTTCTTCTGAGATTGATAATTCCACACAAGACATGGTGAAAGAAACGAAACTAGTCTGTGAGGAAGAAAAATCCAACTTTGAAAAGACCAGGGATGAGGAACTCCAGATCGATATTTGTAAGCAAGCTGATTGTGGTGCTGATCCAGTAGATGAAGAAGTTTCTGTTAAGAATCCTCAGTCTCAGAAGTGTAATGTGCCTCTCTCTGATTGTATGATTTCTAATGGAGCTTCTTTGAATGCTGACAATGCTGACAGAAAATCTGATTTGCTCGTTCAAAGATATCCACCCAAGATGAACAGCAATTCAGATAATGTAAATAATCTTCTGATCGATGGCGTAGGTGTCTCGGATGCTTCTGGTGTTACGCACACACCACTTGACTGTGAAGATATGCCTAATTTAGATGCTTCCGCTGCTGAAGGTGTACACGTTGCTGATGCATGTGGAAGTGAACTAGGTGTTAAGAATGGAGGGCACTTAAGTACTGAAGCAGTTCTTGGAGATAATGACTCCGAGAAATCCACTCATACTCCTGAAGTGGTTGAGACACAAATTGCAATAGGAAGTTTGAGCTCTGATGAGGTATGCAGAAGTTATGATCATCCTGAAAACAGTTCTGGTAAGCTAGCTTTGGAAGATCCTTTTGAGGATAGTGACTACGGTTCAGATGTTTCTCAAGATAATGTGGATCCTGTTCCTGTGGTTGAAAAAAAAGTTGAGCACCAGACAGGCTATGATTCTCAGTATGAGGATGGGGAATTGAGAGAGTCTACTGAAAATAACTGGGAAGAAGATGCTGGTGAAGAAGTGGAAGCTGAGCATGTGGATTATGGGTCAGATAACAGAGAAATGTATGGTTTCGAAGCTGCTGAAGAGGCTGAAGTTGGTAATGTTTTTAATGGAGATCTATTTAAGGGGAATGCCAATTGCAAATCATCTATTGAAGGTTTTTCGAATAGCAGCATTACTGAGACTGGATCTAGTAGTGAAAGAACTACCAAGGCTGTGAAGCAACAGTCAAGGGGGGGCTATGGGAGGACTGTTGACATTGAAAAATTAAGATGGATGCTAAAGTAGATGGAGTATCCAATGTTACTGCTTCTTATATGGGAATCCAAGAAAACGGTTCTTGTGTGGGTGGGAGCCTGGTAGCAAGTTCAAGATTGTCTTCTTGGGGAAAGTTTCAAGAAAGTTGTCAAAGTTCTGCAGTTGATTATAGGAAAGGCGATGGTATGGGTTCTAAAGATTCTATAACTGGGGTAGTTGGTGCATTTGCTCCGGGTGTGGAGCTTCCTATTTATAATGAAGGACTAAATTCATGTGAGACCTTTCCTAGAAAGGATAGGGCATATGCTAACAGGTATATTTCTAGGTGTATAGTTCTTGTGCTTTTTGTTGTACCATTCGTTTTTCTAGTTTTATCATATGAAATGATCATTCTTAATATGGTTTTGTTTCCAGATCCAACAACTTTGACGATTCAAATCCTAGAATTGATATGGATGGCTCTTCAAAATCTACTGTAAGAGGTGGTTCTTCTGTGCATATGCTGCATGGTAGAGGCCGAGGGGCTGATACCTGGGTCGATTCTTCACGAGGAAGCTGGGTTCAAAATCGCCATCATTCACCCAGTTACTATGGCACAGCTAATTTTGTGTACCCTGGAGCAACAAATGCCGCTGCAGCTGCAGCTGCGAAGGTCGAAAGCGATGGTTTTATTGTGGCACCAGATGGTACAATTATTAAACCAGGTGCTGTGGGACCCAGTCCAAGTGGCAGAGTTCCAAGACAACCGGTGAATTCTTCTTTACAGGTTGGGCATCGAACAATAACCAGAAGAGTATCTCCAAGTGACAGAGACGCCTTTGGTATTCATATGGGACCTGAACCAGTTGGAGAAATTATCCCTGATAGAAGCAACGGTTTGGGAAGAAGCAGAACTGTTAGATATGGTTCACGAGTTGTTCAGACAGGCCCCAGGGAGAGGTACATTCTTCCGGATGAGGGAATTGATTCTTCCATGCGCCGCCAAGCATTTCTCCTATTCAAAGAAGGGGTATTTCTCATCTGTCTCAACCTTGCACAAGATCCCGCTCAAGATCTAGAACTCGCTCTCCTAATGCATGGCCTTCTGCCAGGGGAAGATGTAGTAGGTCACCTCCAACATCAGATCATATACCAGAATGAGATCACCGCAACGGCGGCCTGGTTTTGGACCAGATCATATGATGGAATTTGTTCCAATCTCTAGAAGACGTGGTTCCCCACCTCGTACGTCTAGGTGGGTTGAAGATAGGAGGGATGACATGACACATGTTAGGGAGCACGGATACAAGCAACCCATCTTCTGATTCAAGAAGGGGCTCGCCACGAAGAGTTTTCAGAAGGAACTATAGGTTTGATGTAACAGATTCGTCAGAGAGATTCAGAGCAGATGAGTATTATAATAGGCCCATACATCCTGGAAGGTTTAACGAAATGGTGGGAACTGGTAGAAGGCCTAGGTATGATGGGAGTGATGATGACAAAAGGAAACATGGTGGTAGATATGGAATAGTACATCGAACAAGACGATATGATACAGATGAACCCGTTAAGAGGTTCCCCGCATGACGAGAAGATGATTTACCAGTGCGAAGTTCTCGTAATAAGGATATTTCGGGAGAGTTCCATAGTAGTAGAGGAGGGACTATTAAGGAGGATTATGTGCATGCTATTGATAACAGATTAGAGGAAGCCCCTAGTGGTGGAGTTAGAGATGATAAAGGTCATTTAAGATATGGCCGCGATGGAAAGTATGATTTAAATTCAAAATCATTTGGAGTCAGAGAATGTGAAGATGATATAGCACCTAAGAGAAGAAGACCTTAACTTTCTTACCTTTACTTTTTTGATTTTTTTTCTTTCTCTCGATTGGGTAGTTTTGGTTTGCAGGTGAGGTATTGAGATGTTGAACATGATCAACCTTTTTGTTATTATCAGTCCAACATCTCAAGCCTGCAGTTCTCCTTTTTTGAGTAGTGGTTATGAAAGTTCACTAATATAAATATATTCCTTTCGCAAAATTCTTTATTTTCTCCTGGGAGTAGTGTTTTCTGATATTTATACTTTTCTTCTTGTTACTTTGTTATTTGAGGCCATTGAGAGTGCAATAATATTGTGTGCCTAACTTCTTTTGGAATAATAGTGAAGAATCCCCTAACCATATGAGCAATTGTTCTTTTCATTTCTATACTTTCTGTTCTTTACTTTGGAGCAAGGTAAACTGGAAACTGTACTTTAGTTAATGGTTAGTACTTTCTCTATTATTTGTTTTGTTTGTTATTTCAAGAAGTTATAACCAGGCAACTAGCTTGATTGTTTACTGGTGACGCAAGGGCTCTTCCTATCTGGTGATGCAAGTTTGTTTGTCTGGTGGCTTTTGCAGGTTACCTTAGTAGTGTTAAGACAGCAGGCATAAGAAGACACATCCAGGCGTTCGGTTTGCAGGAAGGATTGAGAGACTTCAGATTACATACAGAAACCATCACCTTGAACAATAATAAAGCAGATATTCTTTGCACATGCACTCAAAAAAATAACAAACAATAATAAAGCAGATATGTGCTGATCCTTATTTTTATTCATCTAAGTATAGAGTTTATCCTGTTCTTGAATATTCACGTTTGAACAAGGATCGTCCTTTTGCGTTGTTTGATTGTCCACTTGAGGATCAAAAATTTAAACATACTCTAAATATATAGGGAATCCGCAGTTGTTTTCTTTGATATAGCAGGGGTTTGAATTTTTCATTATTCATCTTTCCTAATCAGCATTTTGCAGAAAAAATCATATGAAAACCATAAACTATTTATCCCATCAAGGAGGATTGCTCTCCCAAGTTTATTTACACCAGCCACATCTGAAGCACACATCACACATCACACTTTTATCCTAAACCCCAGATTTTTACTGCCCTCTTTTGGACCATACCTATAGTCCCACGTATCAAAACATAGAGGTAGAATCATTTGTTTGTTTATACTTTGTTTTCTTTATATATAAAAATACATCACCAACTGAAGCTGATAGACTCAAAATGTAGATTATCTGCCAAACCGGCTGTGCATATGGTGGCAACCTCATGCCGCATCTTCTTTGGTCCACAGACCAAAACACCAACACTTGACCCTTCACAGTCGAATAGAATCTCTGCAATGAAAAGCAACAATTTTTAGCACCTATTCATGTGTGTTATTGTAATCTATATTATGAAATTGCTTATATTGCAGCATTTTTGAGCATCAGAGATCTCAGGTTGGTTTGGTGTAGGTTTGGTGTATATAGCAGTTACAAGGTAAATGAAGAAGGAAAAAGGAAGTTACGTACTCTTAAGATCTGGCCTTGCTCCAAAGTGTATGTTGGTTGCTTGAACAAGGGACTGACTAGGTAAACTCTCTAATTCTGTATCTCCATTGTGGAACAATGAACCAGGCGAGTTCATTGGCGTATTTGTATCTGTGTTCTGAATCTGCTTCATTCCCATCCCATTTTGGTTCTTATTCCACAGCACCGCAGCAGTAGATGTGATTACTATGGAGACACAAATGAAGAACATGCAGAAAAGAGATTTATAAGCCCAAGGGTATATGTCATTGGTGTTATGGTCGACCGGGTTTATATAAAAACGAGTCAGAACACCCAGGAGGATAAGAAAAATAACGAAGGACGATGAGATTATTGCTCCAAGCCAGAGCCAGCTGTTGGGGCCTAAAGTTGCAGTTATGGGCATGTCTGTTGCATTGGGTTTGAACCAGATTGACCTAACTTGATTTTTGTTTTCTACATTAGGCTGTTTCTCCCTTGTAACATAAGCCTCGATTTGTAGTTGAACACGAGAGATATCCGTTGTTCCAGAGATGGGAAGGAGGAGGTCTAGCATGGTTAAGTCTGTAGAGTGTTTGAAAGCACAAACGAGGAGGATCTGTGGAGTTTTGCTGTTGGAAGTTGTACTGCGAAAGATGATTTCACGAATGATAGAGATGAATGGTGTAATCCCGCTTCCTCCACATACCATCACAAGAGTGTCATGCCTGCACCATAATTTATCAGCATTCATCGCCAGCAAGAGAATCAAATTTCAAGAGTAAAGTCGTGTCTTTAAGCAGTTCCAGAAAGAATATTGTTCAGATGCAGACCTCATAAAATGGGTTGAAGCTGGTCCATAAGGTCCTTCAATGCAGACATCAAGATGATCCACTGAAGATGCTGTTGACAGGATTTGGTGAAGCTTTTGAGACCAACTTCCTTCCTTCTTAATCATTAGACTGAGCTTCTCAGGTTCTAAGTTACTGTTTGAGGTAATAGTGAAAGGGTGCCATTGGATCTTTGAGATGCTCGGGATATTTACAAAGACGATACTGGTAGAAGTATATCTCAGCTCTGCAACAATATTAAAGTTCAGTTTTTCCAGCAATTTCATCAAATTTGAAGTGCACACAATTCTACTAGGATTTGGTGATTGTTACCTGGATCCTTTAAGAAGTTAAGTTCGACAGTATCACAAGGTAAAACTCTTGAAGAAAGAAGACGGATTTGGTGCCTGGATTGTAAAAATCTCAAGTATCTGTCTACCAAGAAGAGGTAAAACCCTGGGAGCATGATGCAGGTGTAAGCGAATCCAACATGGAAGACAAAGAAAGCAACGAAGCCAATGTAAAGGTGGTGAGTGTAGAAAAAGACTTCGAACATTTTTCGCCTTATTCTTGGAATGACTGTCACCCACATAGCTAATCCACAGATCAATGCTACCTCTCCAGCAACCACTGATATATCTGCTTTGCGCCATGATATGAACTGCAAAATCACAAGGATTTGCTGTTAGTGCAATTCACAAGAATTTCTTGAACCTCTTCCGTCTTGAATGGAAAATTGCAGCGACACATAACAATTGAAGAAAATATCTCATGCATTCACTGTTTTGCTGCAACACAGGCTCAGCCAGCCACTATGTAAATGGTAACCATCAACACTCTATCAAGTGTTGCTCGTGGAGGATCGAAAGCCCGATCTCCTAAATGGGAGGCGACGCCACAGACGCTCACATAAAGCATGTGTTGGCGATTAGTCAAATTCAATAATGAAGCATAATATGCAAAAAGAACATGATTATGAAGCAGTGATTTAGCTTAGAAATGTTGCTCTAAACACTAGATTAACATGGGTTCAATGATTCACATGCACATGGCAAGGACAAGGCTCAGTGGTTGAGCAAGGCTGAACTGGTATGACACAAATCAAAACTCAAATACAGCTATCACCACTCTAATCAACTATCACCAAGGCACTCCAAATCCAAATTTGGTGGTTGGAATGAAATCTCAACAAACCTTCATTTCACCAAAGCTAACAATAGATCCTCAAAACTAGTAGTATATGGACCACCAATAGCTAATTTATAGAATCACTTGGTTAACTATTCTTTTGGCTGCTCCTCACCTTTCTGAAGAAAAATGACCTAAAGAAATTTGGAGATTGCTTCCATGGGTGTATTATGTATGATCTTTGGTAATGGAACCCAAGTAAGATAAATAACTTGCCTTGGGGTTTTCACTTGATTTTAAAAAGACCATTTTTTTATCATTACATAGAATTTATCATCACTTTTGATAATTAATCTCAAAATATACAATCAAAATTTCTGTCTCTCTCTAGATGTGATCTATTTCTTTTAATTTTTGTAATCAATTTCAATCATACCCAAATAAAATATAGAAAAAGTTTGTGGGGAAGTTGACCATAGAGTCCCTACATGTGAACCCTATTAGACTTAGTCTATTTGTGATCAAAATTTTGTGACTTAAAGTGTTCGTCTCAAAAGAAAAATGGGGTAAAGAAGTTAACACTAGTTCTCTTCTCTCTAGAGCTTGATTGTGATAGCATGCTAGATAGTTCTGTACAAATGAAATATACCCAAAACTCTGTCTTTCTCTCTCGATGTGATTTATTTCTCTTTAATTTTTGTAATCAATTTCAATCATACCCAGCACTCCCCAAAAAGTTAGGAGGAAGTCACACCTAATAGATTCCCCCATAAGATTTGGTCTAATGATGAATAAACATGAAGGAAAGAATATTCATCCACAGTTTGGACCATACAAGTGGAGATGATCCCAATCCTAGTTCCATGATCATCCAACAATTTGTGCACCACCAAATAAAATCTCCCTTCACCCCCACCACCATAACTACCAACTAAAATAACATTTCAAAGTCAAAAAGAAAAACAAAACAGTTGCATCTAACTAGGTTTTCTTTAGGAAAACAAACATTTATTATACATTTATATCATTTGTTTTTTCTCCTTTTAGCCATATATGGCAAAAAGAGTTAGTATGCATTTATGTTGGGATTGTGTTAGGTTTTGTTAAATGGGTTTTGAACTTATCAAAAATTGACCTTCAATTTTAGAGCAGCTACAGAAATA
This sequence comes from Papaver armeniacum, assembly GCA_023531295.1. Lineage (NCBI taxonomy): Eukaryota > Viridiplantae > Streptophyta > Magnoliopsida > Ranunculales > Papaveraceae > Papaver > Papaver armeniacum. The sequence continues at coordinate 61,010 of JAJJWW010010783.1, read as the reverse complement.
AATAAGCAAATCAGATCAGATTGCTGTCAAAATGTTGTTATTTAGCTATTCTTATCATTTCTGCAAAAATGGGTTTTGATGGAAATGTAAAGAAATTTACCGCATGAAGATGTCCTGTATTAGCCCAGACGATAGCATAACAAAGACCATGAGCAGTGAAGAGAACCATGGCAATGTGACCAAGCCAAATATGATACTTAATGCTTGCTTCTGATGTTAATCCTAGCAATGGCAACATCGACGAGCCTCGTGCCACCGGAAAGAACAGAAATGATAAAGCTATATTCCCTACTAATCCAAATCTTAGACCTGCACTCTCTAGTTTGTCTTGCCACCTGCAAAAATGAAAAATAAAAAAAGAAGAAAAACCCCTTTATACTAAGAAAAAGATGGAAAATCTGATATTCGAAAAAAAAAAAAAAATCTAAATTTATACTTACACTGTCAATCCAAATTTTGCTGCTGTTTTTTGTTGATGGTTTCGAAACTCATGACCAAGTAACTAGCAAAGGACCAGACTAATAGCGCAATGAACATTATGAAAAATGCTAATTCAGTTCCTGTTACAATCCCTAATGGCCCTTTCACAAGCACCGGAGTTTTCCATACAGAAATTCGATTTTTCTCATTATCACTGTCATTCATATACAACCAGAACAACAAAAACATTCTAAATTAGGTTACTGAAAAATTAACATAATTCTTGAAAAAACTTGTTAATAATAATAGAAAAAAATAATATATTGGCAGTATAATCCTCTTCTCCTACCTTTTCTTGTAATTATCTTCATTGTTCTTTGTTAAATGAAGATATACACAACCTAATGCAGCTATGAATAACATTGGGAATGTGTACAACAAAAGTCTTGCTCCTAAAATCATCAAAAAACCAAAAATCAAAATCAAATAAATGAATTAATCCATAAAAGTTCATAAAAATGAAAACCCATGAATATATATATCTTTGATCATAGAGATAAATATATATATACCTGCTGAGCCAAAATATGTAGATTGAGTTTTCTCTTTAATACTTGGAAACCAAACTTTCTTGAAAGTAGTAGTAGGCATCATAACAAAAATCATAATAATCCCCATGAAGACTAGCAACAACACCATTCTTATCTCTGCCTTCACCATTTTTTCCTTCTTCTGATGCTTCTTCTTGTTGGTGTTGTTGTTTATACTAACCTCTGATAGTGTTGTTGATTTTTGTTATCTCTCTGACTAAACTCCGGAAACTGTTCCTTTTATGTATGGCAAAACAGAATTTAATGTCTGATCTCTACGGGGTCCCCTTATTTATAGCCATAAAATTAAATGAAAATAATTTTGTTTACTTATTTGTAAATGCCACACGCATACACACTTACAAGGTAGTGCCTACACCTTCCCGTTTAGTGATGTCACAGTCGGGCACACATTTCTTTTACCATAACGGGCCGGTTCTAACCTTGTCGTGCATACTGTTTAAAGAGTGTTCATATGACATTTTAATTTCGACTTTTGGTTTAATTTCAATACAACTGTAAAGTGAAAGGTGTAATGAAACCGGTCGATAACTATTTAAAGAAATTAAACCAATAACATGTATGGATGGATGTCGGAATCACTGAATGTGCACAAAATTGGACTTCTACAAACCATACCAAAATTGATGGGTGTTTACCGTAACGGGCCGGTTCTAAGAACCTAGTCCGATTTCGGGCATATAATTTAATGAGTTTTTATGTGACATTTTAATTTCATCTTTCGATTTAATTTCGATAAAACTGTAAAGTGAAAGGAATATTGAAACGAGTGGATGACTATTTAAAGAAAATTAACCAAGAACATTTGGATAGATGTCAGAATCACTGAATGTGCACAAAATTGGACTTCTGCAAACCATACCAAAGACTAACGGCCTTGCATTTCAGTCAGTCACCAGAATGTGGACAATGGACATTATTGATTGATATTTTTTTTGAGTAGAAACAAAACATGCAATATCCAAGGAGCATGATCCATGTCCACCCGTATTAACCTAGTATCTCACTGATTACAAAATGCAAAGTAACTCTGTCTGGGTTTTTGTTGACTTCATCACTAGCATAGGTAAACAAAAACCTCTGATTCCAATGTACTTAGAAGTCAATGGTCAATGACAGTCAACCCTTACAACAGTGAAATATGATGTGAGTTTTTGTTCACTCACTTTTCTTGCGACTCATTTAAATCATACCCATAAAAATTCTTTCTTACGTGTGAAATTGCATGTGAAGAGTAATCAGTGTATTTTCCACTTCACACTCATTTTCTTATTCTTGAAAAATAAAGTCAATGGGTATTTATGATGATGTATGTATGTGATACTATGAATGATGATGGATGGATGTCGACTCAATTTCCTTTCAAAGCAAGAAGCATACATGCAACAAAAGTTTTCTATTTTAAGAAGCACCCAAAGAGATGATGTATGTATGTAATACTCTTATGACGTTTTTTCGATCCCCTGGCCGGCGTTCTGAATAGGTTCTCAGTTTAAAATGACTAGAATCGGGCCTGAATGTATGTAACACGTAAGAATGTGCTCGACCGTATATCCTATCCCGTATAGGTTTTCTATATTTTGTACTAATAAGTGCATTACCCCGTTCTTTGGGAAAAATAAAAATTCCATATAAGATCCTGGACATGCGAGATATATTAATCTTCAATCAATCAATATATTATATCCATATACGTTAGACATTATTATCTACTGTATCTTCTGAAATCGTATTCGATACTCTGTTTTAAATGATAAGGATCAATTTTCTTATCAATCATTTACTATGGTACTGTAACTGGCCGGTGCCATGCCCATGAGGGAATTCTTTAGTGGAATTTTAACTGAACTTGTAAAGTAGTGGGATTTTAAGAGTTGACATATTTGGATGGCTCGTATGCAGAATTGGTGATGGTGCCATGGTGATAGTGAAGACGCCTGCTTATGATAATATGCCAAGTTTATTGTGATCTCCATATACCTTGCAAAGTGTGGTTAATATGGTGGCGTGATGTGTCTTGTCAGCTAATGTGGAGATATGCATGAGGAGGCGTGTGCTAATTTGTTCTCATCTGGCTGCGGGCGTGTGTTAATATTTCCACATCTGCTTCTCATTGTGTCATTATTACAACTAGGCGTCCGCATGTTTTGATACTCTGATCTGAGCCTAATATGGTGGGAGTCCGATTTTGTGCACCCTCCCGGTACAATGTTAGATGTAGAATTATTTAGGAAATTAAAATTTCAAATTTGATTATTTTTTTTATTTTTTTTATTTTTTGTGCAAAGTGCAAACTAAATAAACCATGACTATTTATAACATGGTAACTTGGAGACATTGTCAAAGCTCAAACTTAAATGTCCTGAGACTATTATAGCATAATAAGTAATATTCACAGTCTAGATTCAAGGTTTACCTGGTTCTTATAAGGTTTCCGTATTTGTAGCATTGTACTGGACCCAATTCTGTTTTAAGATTCTATTCCTTGTTATGAGAAAAATTGGTAAAGTCATAATGTAAGAGTCGGTATGCATAGAGAGTAGGTGCAAGGAGTGCCTTATCACCCCCAATTAAGAATATCTTGATCCCATACCTATGAAATGGAGTGTGATAAACACAAGGCTTCAACTTTCTCCACATGAGTGGGTTCATTGTACTAAAAGTGCATATCCTGTTATCCTACAACTTGTCATTAGTGATAAACTGGTCCACTGTTTGAGGTTTATTGATGTCTACTCTAGTGCTGTATAGGTCCTTACAGTCGGGGGCCGAAAAGTTGGGGAGCATGACTGTAAAGGGTCCTTACTCCTTACAGCCGGGGACCGAAAAGTCAGGGAGCATGACTCTAGTATTCCTTCAACAATGCCGGGGACCGAAAAGTCAGGGAGCATGACTCTGGTATTCCTTCAACAATCAATTTAAGACTTACAAATTCTTTTCTTCTTATGTTGCCTTGAATCGAGTCTGATAAATAATACAAAAGGCATGAGATTTTACAATAATGAATTGCAAGATTCCAAAATCAATTACATATATTTAAGAACCTGAACCCCGAATCCAATCCCAAGGAAGGTTGCAATGGCAATACCGAATATTCCTGCAAGAATTGAAGGGACAATCAAAGAACTCCATCCTTTAGCTGTAGCCATTCCACATGCAGTAGTAGGTCCTCCAACATTAGCATTTGAAGCCAACAGCAGAAGTTTTCTTTCTAAGCCTAGAAGTTTTCCCACTCCAAGAATTATGGCGAGGTGAACAGTGATCTGCACTAGAGCAAACATGAAGATGCTTGGTGCAGTATTAATGACATTCCAGATGCTACCATTTGCGCCCACGACAGCAAAGAAAACCTGTTAGACCAAACGAATATATATCGAAAGTCCAATGTAATGATTAGCAAGATGACAAAAAGAATCCGATTTCTAGCAAGAAACAAACTGTTGCAAAGAAGAAGAAAATTTGCTTTTGAGGTGGTTGTTTCAGGTCAGTAGAATGTGGTCCTTATGACTTATCAAGTTCAGGATCACTTAGAAAGGCTTTCTCAAAAGGCAATAGCTTAGTACAAAAGCACTCAAGAACCACAAGTTTTGGTTTGAGTGGAGGCAAGATTTCATCAAATTATTATTCTACAAGTCTTTGCACCTATCAAATCAAAACAAAAAAACAAGAAAAATATTCACAAGTTCATCAAAGCCGAAGATATGTTTGGCTTGGTATAGAAATAGCATCACACGTGTTAAGACGCAAGACACCACAATTTGTAAGTAGAAAAATAAAAGCAAAAGCATATTATGGAGTGCTTGGATGACACAGAAAATCAGGACTGTGGCATTGAGTGTTTGAATCTTTAATAAAATGTGGCAGGGCCTTCAAGAACCAGACTACAAAGTGGGTCTACAAACTTCACATAGATTATTTCCATCTCAATTTTAAACAGATCAGATAACTCAGAAAACACCTTTACTACAAAATAAAATAAAATTGGTTGTGTGATTACGTACCTGCATCAGAATCAAAGCCACAGCTTCACCAGCAGGTGCCAGGTTACCAAATTGTGTTGGAAATATAGTTGCTAATACTACTACAATTGCAGTAATGCATGGAAGATTGTATCCTTGGATATTAAGTGCTTTCATTATATAGGTGGAAACTGTGCAGATAACAAAGGATATAGAAATAGCAGTAGCAGTTTGCAGAACGGGTAACTTGTTTCCTGCCTCAGATCCCATAACCGTTACATCATCTGCCAAAATTCAGGTTCTCATTATATGACAAATCCAAGCTTTTCTAGTTTTCCAAATCAAAGAGAAAAAGGAAATAGCTAAATAAAGGTGAATTTACCAAGTAAAGAAAAGATCCAGTAAGTTAATCTAAGAAATGACTAGAAATAAAACCAAAGTGGTTTAACAAAGTAACATAGTCACAGACTCGTAGTACTTCTAGAATCCGAGTAGAGTTATTGTCTAAACAATACTCCGCAGCAGATGGAAAACTGAGAAAGTTCTCATGAAGTGTACCAGGAACAAAAATAAGGAGATCTAGCAATTACATCCATATATGATGATTAGTGAATGTAAATTTAATGACCAGAAATAGAAGCAAAGACGCACCATTTGCTGATGTAGGAGCCTCACGAGGAATATTCGATGCCAACGCAAACAGTGTTGTGAAATAAATTGCACATATAACATTATCTGCGGCTAACCCTGCAGCCAAAACTGATGGAGACACACCAAGAGCCTCAGAAACAGCAACATAATTGACCGCTGCAATGGGGATAACATCATCAGTTGTAGCATAAGCTTGCAAAAGTAAACAAACCTGCGCAAACTATTGACACGGCAAAGAGTAACCAGAGGGGACAAGATAAAGATAATAAAATACATATTACGTTTTTTTGCCCAGTATGCCTTTAAATTGTTTGTCAACATTGCCAAAGTTGTACATATATTTACAATAGAAAAGTGTGTTAAAGGAAATTACCTCCGCCAATATGCCTACTCATGAGGGCAGCAGCAATCTTCCAACTATCTTGACCAAGTGATTTCATAGGTACCATCAGATATGCCACCACAGTACCAACTGTTGTAGCGACTGTCATTCAAAGGAAAAATGAGTACAAATGATGAAAAGTTATGAACCTGTACGCATGAAAGGGGCATACAGAATCCATAAAATTTACTTGGCTAATTATCACGAAAAGGAGGGTTATGTAGACACTATGTACACATCAAGTGCAGACCCAGTAGGGAGATGAACCAAAGAGCCCATAGTTCAGCCAAATTTACTAGTACAAATTTGAGAAAAGTTAAAGCTTAAGACAATTGTGATTCTTCACATCAGTCACTCACTCTAGACTTCTAAAATACAAATGTGAATCAAACCCATGAAACCAAAAACATAAATACGCAATTCAAAACCCAAAAAACATGGTGTGTATGAAAGTGACACCCACGGATCGACCTGATGCTTCACGAATGCGCACATTGCAGCTTATTTTACACGAATTTGAGAACAAAATTAGCTACACAAACCATAATGAAATTGCAGTTTTGAACCAAACCCACGAATCGAATATCAACAGAAAACTAAGATATCATCTAAAGCAAACCAGTAGCAACCCTAAAACATAAATAACTATCATGATTGCAGTAATAAGTAAGCATACATACCTGAACCAACCAAGAAAGCCAATAGCAATGTTCCAGTAGACTCAATAACACGGCGCAAATCGGCTCTAAACAACAGCAAAGGAACAGCCAATGGCAACAAAAACTTCATTACAACATTATAAGCTGGTGCTTCACAAGATATAATCCCTAAATTACTTGCTGCAAGTCCCACCAATGTACTCACTAATGCCCCACTCAATGCACTCCCAATATTCGTCTTCTCTGACCTACAAAAATCCCAATTTCACTAACCCCAGATATCAAATTGCCAAAATTCATCAAATTAAAGTTAAAAAAAAAAAAAAAAAAAAAAAAAAGAAGAGATTTTTATTTTACCAGATACCAAAAGCACCAGTAGCAAAGAGAGCAGTCCAAGTCCCCCATTGATCTTGTGGTGAAATTAATGGGACATTGAAATTCAATTGAGCTTTTGTTTTTAGAGATCTTTGAGATGATGATGATGATAAATTAAGGTTCTTTGTATTGGGCGGAGGAGTGTGAAGAAATGTTAGTGATGGGTGTTTTTGTTGGGAATTGATAGTGAAAGAGGTTGGATTCTTATGGCGGGAAATGTATGACAATGATGATGGTGATGATGAAGATCTAGCGGTTAATGTGGAGTGCTGAGATTGAGATTGAATTGAGTAGAATGATGAAAGTAATTTTGAAGCCATTTTTTGTTCTTGTTGGTGATTTTGCTTTTGTTTCTCCTCTAGTCTGTGTTGACTAGAGAGAGTTGAAAGAAAGCAGGAGAAATGAGGAGAGATTTGTGTGTTGAGAGTCTTGGAGATACATCAGTGTTGTGGTGGGACCCACACAGATGTATTTTGGTGTTTACTGGATATTTGAGCACAAAGATTTACTAAGAGCAACCTGAATGCTTATGTGAATTTACTAGTCACTGACTCACTGTTATTTCAGTGAAATATAAGTGGGACCAGTTCAAACTCTTACGGGCGTGTTCGTTTGAAGGAATTGAATTTTTGGAATCCAATTCTTAGGAAATGCACTCAATTTCTCGAACCGGATGGGGTAATTGAATTCTACGAAACTAAGAATTTTAATTCGTAGGAATCCCAATTCTTTCCAAAATATAGATTTTCATTGCATTGGCCCAATAGTGCAATGAAATTGGATTCCAGGATAAAAACAAAGGTAATTGAATTACCTCAACCGACCATGAATTTTTAGGATTTGAACCGAATTAAAAATTGATTCTTAGCTTTCCAATTCTCCCAACCGAACGAGGTGTTATATAGTCAAAAATGAAAAGCCAGAAATGAAAAGCATCCTAGCTCGCAAATCGGGGACCAAAATGTTCTGACTCCGTCATAAAAAAGTTCTTAAAAGTGTTTGATTAATCATTGCTTTGTTATTTTCTCTGGTTCCTTTTATTATGTCTATTGCATTAGCATAATTATAATCTTCTTTTACAAGTTTCTGAAATCTATTACAGGAAATTTTTGATCTTATCTATTTTGTTCTTATCTAAAAATTAAGATTTCATCTTTTTTCATGAGTTGTTAATGTTCTTGTTTCTCCATAATGTGTTTACAGTTTGATCTATCTCCAATGGCGTTTTCCTATATATTTGTTGTGATCGTAGCGTTTGCTGAGTATGTCTACAAGCATTTTCTTACAAAAATGGCATGTGTTAGTAGTAATGGTATATGTTGTAAGGACCCTCAAGCTCGTCAACGCTATTAGACCAGTCAAGATACGACTAAGCCGCTAATGACTCAATTAATTAGAGATGAATCTTAATGAATAGAAATTAATCTAACAACGATCTAGATACGAAACTAGTACCACTAGATAGACCTCGAAAAATTATGCGAGATGGTTTGCTCGAACGCGTCAACCGGATACTGGACGAAGAAGGAATCATCAGTTTAGTAAAAAGGGTAAATGGTAATTTTGGATCTTAACCTTGTGGCTTCCCTTATCCAAAGCACTGGGTGCATCAGTAATCTGGTTGGCATTACCCTAGCCGAACCGAGAAGATAAACTCACTTTCTTCTTCATTTTTTTCTTCTTATTATGTTCTTCGCCTCTGACGATTCTGGAAATTGTTTTAGAAGCCGTGATATTGAAAAGAAACGTATGGTAAACTTTAAGAGATGATTGAAGGATGATGATGTTAATTCGATGATCGTGTTCAGAATTCTCAAAAAAGTTAGTCCCTATTAACAACGATCGATTCAAAGGACGAACCAGTGGATTGGGGATCTCGAGGTAGGCGAGGCTTGTCATCAAATCATGTGGGAAATTTTAACCTTCTTGTAATCATTAAGTTTCTTTTCTTTGCGAGCATGATGCTATATGTATGAATGTACACTGTAAGTGTATTATACGATGTTTGCTTTGAATGTAATTGTGTGTATCTAATATGCGTTATGTGATTTTCCCGCGAAGAGTGTCCGTGTTTCCCCACGGCTCTTGATAAGTGCTTAATTTACATGTTTAGAATGTCAATTCCATACTTGTTTTAGCTATAATTCTTGCATATTACTTGTTATTATGATTATTTTATAGTTTGTGTGTAAAATCAGGTGAATCATCCTAAGAAGAGTGGAAATAGCTGCAAAAGAGGTATAAAGTGAAGTTCTCAAAGATCCAAGTGTCTAAAGCCGAAAAAAGTGGAAGAAGTGCGACGAAAAGGAGCAAAGAAGGTCGAAAACATAAGGAGGACTAGAAGACCAAGTTCAACTCATCCAAATTAAGGATTTCTTATCACCATCTTGAACTACTATCACAAGTTTGTCATCGACCATATTCGCCTTATTTTTCTTTTGTTTCTTTCGTACACGATAGTCACGAGCAAAATGGTCGGGTTTCTTATAGAAGTAGCAACCGCCCTTGTTCTTCTAGTTAGGATGTTGCTTCTTAAAATGATTGTCATTTTTAGGTTTCAAGGAATTCCGTGTCTTACATTCTTATACACTATTAACCTTAGAATGGTTTTTAGTTTGTTGACTATCCTTAATTTCTCATCCGCGAGAGTCATCTTCAATACGAAGATGACGCTGCAAACCTTCTAAGTCATAGTCATTCTCAGCATGCTGAAGTTTCTTCTTATAACCATTCCAGGAAAGGTGAAGTCGGGAAATAATAACCCCAGCAACAAAGGCAGAAGAAAGTTCAATTCCAGCATCCTTAAGATGATTAACTATGAGTAAAAGTTCACTGACCTAGGAAATAATTGACTTACTATCAACCATTTTAAAGTCCATGAAGTTGCAAATCAGGAATTTCTTGTTGCTTGCTTCAGAAATCTTGTATTTGTGGTCAAGCTTAGTCCATAATTCCTTTGCAGAAGAAATACTTTGATGGTAATTGTGAACATTAGTTTCCAAGGCATTCAAAACATGACCACGGCACATAAAATCATATTCCTGATGCTTCTTATGCCTGGACATCAATTCAGCAGTGTCATCATCTTTTGGGGAAGGAATTTTCTCCAATCCATCTTCAAGGATATACCACAACTTGATGGTGATCAGAAAAAATTCACGGTATCTTGCCAGTGGGTAAAATTTTCACCATCAAAATATTCCAAGCGATTCAGAGTCTGGTTCATTTCTTGCAAAGATTGAGAAGTTGCATTTGAAGATTCACCCTCCGTTATCGAAAAATTAATTGCTGAAAACTATTGGAAAATGGGTACTCAGAGGATGAATTCAGAGAACATAAAACAATTTTGTATCACTGGAGCTTCAAGGCCTTCCGATTCTTTTCAGCAATTATTTTGACCTTTCCCAAATAATTGGCAAGTACAATCGGTCAGCGAAATATTTCTTTCAGTATACAATCAATCCCTAACAACGTTTTTGGATTCAAAGGTTGTAGTCCCTTGACCCAACCAAAAACACACAGTAATTAATTCTGAAGATGCTTAGAGAGAAAAAGATTTTGATATTCTTTCGGAGGATTTCAAAGGAAAAAAATCACCACTATTTAAAGAGTATTTGCACCTTTTCAAGATGCATGTTCATCACCAACAGATACTTCCAATCAGTATCAATGGTGGCCTTTGGGAAAGAACTCTTCAGTGAGAACTCAAATCAAGTCCGGTCGTTTTGTAAAGGAAACTACCGAGTAAGAAGTCTATCCGTTTTATAACAGAAACTACCGAGTAAGAAGGTCCGGCCGTTTTATAACACAAAGGGTTGGGTAACTTATTGATATTATTGAAAATATCCAAAAAAAAAAACAACATACTGTTTACACGTTTTCACATAGCTCAATCTCAGTCTCATAGTTAAATCTGATATACATAGGAAAATTTTCGCAATCTCCTCCATAAGTTATGGTTCATTATTATCATCATCATCTCCTGCAGAAGTTTTTAATCATAATTTTTTTGAATTAGATTACCCGTTCAAATCTTACGAAGATGTTCGGTTGTTAGATTGTTGTGATGGTTTAGTTTGCTTATTGATTAGTGATTTTGATAGATCAAGATTCGTTTGTCTTTGGATCCCATCTACTAGAGAGTACAAAACAATACCTAATCCAGTAACTAAGCATATTGATGTCTGTACTTTGAGTTATGATTAGGGTTAAGTGGAAAAATGCCCCAAAATGGACCCCATGGTTGTGAAAATGCCTCGTACGTTAGGCAAAAGATTAAAATGCCCCAAAATCTTATCAAAATGCCCCAATCCGTTAGTTTAGCCGTTAAATAGAGTTAAATGGTCAAATTCGCCTAACGTGTAACTCTCACGTGTGAAACATTTACATTTCTATCCTTCAGAACTGGATTGAACCAATGTACGCCACGTGGCATTTTGATCCAACGGTTATCCTATGAAATTTGAGTCAAATGACTCTCACGTGATAGTGTATTTTTTATTAACTCTAACAGTCTTTTTCGGAAATGACCACCGTGTCCTAAATGGTTAGATTGCGACACGTGTCATGTAATTAAATATGGACGGCCACACATCCAAGCCATTTATATTCCATTTTTCAATCAACGTAATGCTAGCAATTTAGAAATTTTAAATGAAATTAGAACGAGATAACAAACCACTGCATTCTTACCAAAAAAACAACACTGCAGAATTTTAATTGCTAAACTGTCTGCACTTACATAAACAATGATAGTTAAAAACACCATCAATACTTCAAACATAAAGTGATTAAGATGTCCTCCATTACAAACAAAAGCATAAAAAACAAGAACCCATTGTTAACTATCATTAAGTGAAAGCATTTAAACCTATTGATATTTTGAATTAGGTTTTCTAACCCTTTTAGATGATGGTTCAGTAAAATTGATGGTTTGGCTAGAAATATTCACTGTGCCATTATTGATATATAGAAATATACAACATACAACATACAGTAATATGGAGCTGAATATTTTGAATGTAAAGCTCTTGAAAAGGACGTGAAATGGATGGAGGAACTAAGTTACGATAAAGTAATATTTGAGGTAAATTGTGAAAATATAGCTAGATCTCTTAATGAAGAAGAGTTGTAAATTCACTGGTTTAATTAAGGAATTATTCTGCAAATCAGAAATAAATTCAAAGATAGAAACTTTTGGTTCCGTAAGTCTATGCACAGACTAAGTAATAGTGTAGCTCATCTTCTGGCTAAAAAAACTAGAGATGAAAATTTAATCTTTCAGTTTGAGGAAAATGTACCCCTTGACAACTATGATGCACTGGAAAATGATATTTGTAATATTTCTTCTAACCTATAAATCATCTTTTAGCATCAAAAAAAAAAAAAGAAAGAACAAAGATAGTACTTGCGGTATAAAAATTTGTGCTTGACTCCTGATATTACGATTATCAATCGTGATCTGACATTTGTTTTTGATGACTATTGCGACCCGACCTAAAAAAATCTACCTTGTCAACCACGGTGACACTAAATCAAGATCGTGACAAAAATTAACTCATATAGTATGCATAATAACTTCAATTTTGGACTTTTAACTTAGGATTTATTATGCGGCCTGAAAAATGGCTTCCGCTTCAAAATTTGGCATGTGATCCGAAATCTATTAGATCATAGCCAATAATCTATGGTATCAGGAGGAAGAAAATATCTATTGCAGGGAGGTGTACTGTAGCCCACAAATCTAGCACACGGTCATAATATAAAGAGCAGATCTACGCTCACCGTTCTTTTGCACCATGAGATGTCCCGAATGGAATATATCCTTAGGACCCACCATCCAGAGATTTATAGGGGGCCTATTTTTTATGTTTCACTCGGTGGATTTCACAATGGGGATTTCATGATTAGTTTAGATTTTTCGTAACATATAAAGAACCTACAATTGGGTATATGAAAACTAATTGGGGGATATGAATTACTTCCCCCAACCCATGGTGTGTGCTAAGGGGTGACTTTTGGGGGCGAAAATACTAAAACACCCTTCCCTCAAAATAAAAATCAAAAAACTTAAAATCAAAAAACAAAATCATATTCCCCATTTCCATCTCCACTTCTTATTAATCTTTTTAGGGTTAAAACTTTGAAACCCAAATGTTCCCCATTCTCTTTCAAATTCTAAATTTTCCCCATTTCCTTTCAAATTCTCTTCTCCTTCTCTGCATTTTAAGTGATGAAAAACATGTCGGAAATGATAAAGAACATGCCGGAAACGATGAAGACCATGCCGGAAGTGATGAAGAACATGTCGGAAATGATGAAGGTCACGCCGGAAGTGATGAAGACCATGCCGGAATTGATGTAATTCAATGTCGGAACTAAATTCCGGCATGCTCGATATAAATCTATTAATGCCGGTAGTCAAGTGAAAAAAAAAATCAATTTTCTGGATACATTTCATCATGTGCCGGCATAGAAATTTAGGATGAAGACCACAACGGAAGTGAAGTCCGGCATGGTTATTTAGGATGAAGACCACGCCGGAAGTGATGAAGAACATGTCGGAAATGATGAAGACCATGCCGGAAGTGATGAAATTCAATGCCGGAACTAAATGCCGGCATGCTCGATATAAATCTATCAATGCCGGTAGTTAAGTGAAAAAAAAATCAATTTTCTGGATACTTTTCATCATGTTCCGGCATAGAAATTTAAGGAAAAACCATGCCGGAACTACTTCCGGCATGCTCGAAAACCAGATAACTGCCCCAAAATCTTATCAAAATGCCCCAATCCGTTAGTTTAGCCGTTAAATAGAGTTAAATGGTCAAATTCTCCTAACGTGTAACTCTCACGTGTGAAACATTTACATTTCTATCCTTCAGAACTGGATTGAACCAATGTACGCCACGTGGCATTTTGATCCAACGGTTATCCTATGAAATTTGAGTCAAATGACTCTCACGTGATAGTGTATTTTTTATTAACTCTAACAGTCTTTTTCGGAAATGACCACCGTGTCCTAAATGGTTAGATTGCGACACGTGTCATGTAATTAAATATGGACGGCCACATATCCAAGCCATTTACATTCCATTTTTCAATCAACGTAATGCTAGCAATTTAGAAATTTTAAATGAAATTAGAACGAGATAACAAACCACTGCATTCTTACCAAAAAAACAACACTGCAGAATTTTAATTGCTAAACTGTCTGCACTTACATAAACAATGATAGTTAAAAACACCATCAATACTTCAAACATAAAGTGATTAAGATGTCCTCCATTACAAACAAAAGCATAAAAAACAAGAACCCATTGTTAACTGTCATTAAGTGAAAGCATTTAAACCTACTGATATTTTGAATTAGGTTTTCTAACCCTTTTAGATGATGGTTCAGTAATATTGATGGTTTGGCTAGAAATATTCACTGTGCCATTATTGATATTATAGAAATATACAACATACAACATACAGTAATATGGAGCTGAATATTTTGAATGTAAAGCTCTTGAAAAGGACGTGAAATGGATGGAGGAACTAAGTTACGATAAAGTAATATTTGAGGTAAATTGTGAAAATATAGCTAGATCTCTTAATGAAGAAGAGTTGTAGATTCAATTGGTTTAATTAAGGAATTATTCTGCAAATCAGAAATAAATTCAAAGATAGAAACTTTTGGTTCCGTAAGTCTATGCACAGACTAAGTAATAGTGTAGCTCATCTTCTGGCTAAAAAAACTAGAGATGAAAATTTAATCTTTCATTTTGAGGAAAATGTACCCCTTGACAACTATGATGCACTGGAAAATGATATTTGTAATATTTCTTCTAACCTATAAATCATCTTTTAGCATCAAAAAAAAAAAAAAAAAAACCAAGATAGTACTTGCGGTATAAAAATTTGTGCTTGAACTCCTGATATTACGATTATCAATCTGACGACAGTACTGACATTTGTTTTTGATGACCATTGCGACCCGACCTAAAAAAATCTACCTTGTCAACCACGGTGACATTAAATCAAGATCGTGACAAAAATTAACTCATATAGTATGCATAATAACTTCAATTTTGGACTTTTAACTTAGGATTTATTATGCGGCCTGAAAAATGGCTTCCGCTTCAAAATTTGGCATGTGATCCGAAATCTATTAGATCATAGCCAATAATCTATTGTATCAGGAGGAAGAAAATATCTATTGCAGGGAGGTGTACTGTAGCCCACAAATCTAGCACACGGTCATAATATAAAGAGCAGATCTACGCTCACCGTTCTTTTGCACCATGAGATGTCCCGAATGGAATATATCCTTAGGACCCACCATCCAGAGATTTATAGGGGGCCTATTTTTTATGTTTCACTCGGTGGATTTCACAATGAGGATTTCATGATTAGTTTAGATTTTTCGTAACATATAAAGAACCTACAATTGGGTATATGAAAACTAATTGGGGGATATGAATTACTTCCCCCAACCCATGGTGTGTGCTAAGGGGTGACTTTTGGGGGCGAAAATACTAAAACACCCTTCCCTCAAAATAAAAATCAAAAAACTTAAAATCAAAAAACAAAATCATATTCCCCATTTCCATCTCCACTTCTTATTAATCTTTTTAGGTTAAAACTTTGAAACCCAAATGTTCCCTATTCTCTTTCAAATTCTAAATTTTCCCCATTTCCTTTCAAATTCTCTTCTCCTTCTCTGCCGGAAGTGATGAAAAACATGTCGGAAATGATAAATAACATGCCGGAAACGATGAAGACCACGCCGGAAGTGATGAAGAACATGTCGGAAATGATGAAGGTCACGCCGGAAGTGATGAAGACCATGCCGTAATTGATGTAATTCAATGTCGGAACTAAATTCCGGCATGCTCGATATAAATCTATTAATGCCGGTAGTCAAGTGAAAAAAAAAAATCAATTTTACTGGATACATTTCATCATGTGCTTGGCATAGAAATTTAGGATGAAGATCACAACGGAAGTGAGGTCCGGCATGGTTATTTAGGATGAAGACCACGCCGGAAGTGATGAAGAACATGTCGGAAATGATGAAGACCATGCCGGAAGTGATGAAATTCAATGCCGGAACTAAATGCCGCATGCTCGATATAAATCTATCAATGCCGGTGTAGTTAAGTGAAAAAAGAAAATCAATTTTCTGGATACTTTTCATCATGTTCCGGATAGAAATTTAAGGAAAACCATGCTTTTAACTACTTCCGGCATGCTCGAAAACCAGATAACTGCCCCAAAATCTTATCAAAATGCCCCAATCCGTTAGTTTAGCCGTTAAATAGAGTTAAATGGTCAAATTCTCCTAACGTGTAACTCTCACGTGTGAAACATTTACATTTCTATCCTTCAGAACTGGATTGAACCAATGTACGCCACGTGGCATTTTGATCCAACGGTTATCCTATGAAATTTGAGTCAAATGACTCTCACGTGATAGTGTATTTTTTATTAACTCTAACAGTCTTTTTTTTCTAATGACCACCGTGTCCTAAATGGTTAGATTGCGACACGTGTCATGTAATTAAATATGGACGGCCACACATCCAAGCCATTTACATTCCATTTTTCAATCAACGTAATGCTAGCAATTTAGAAATTTTAAATGAAATTAGAACGAGATAACAAACCACTCGCATTCTTACCAAAAAAAACAACACCTGCACTTTTAATTGCTAAACTGTCTGCACTTACATAAACAATGATAGTTAAAAACACCATCAATACTTCAAACATAAAGTGATTAAGATGTCCTCCATTACAAACAAAAGCATAAAAAACAAGAACCCATTGTTAACTATCATTAAGTGAAAGCATTTAAACCTACTGATATTTTGAATTAGGTTTTCTAACCCTTTTAGATGATGGTTCAGTAAAATTGATGGTTTGGCTAGAAATATTCACTGTGCCATTATTGATATTATAGAAATATACAACATACAACATACAGTAATATGGAGTTGAATATTTTGAATGTAAAGCTCTTGAAAAGGACGTGAAATGGATGGAGGAACTAAGTTACGATAAAGTAATATTTGAGGTAAATTGTGAAAATATAGCTAGATCTCTTAATGAAGAAGAGTTGTAGATTCACTGGTTTAATTAAGGAATTATTCTGCAAATCAGAAATAAATTCAAAGATAGAAACTTTTGGTTCCGTAAGTCTATGCACAGACTAAGTAATAGTGTAGCTCATCTTCTGGCTAAAAAAACTAGAGATGAAAATTTAATCTTTCGAGTTTGAGGAAAATGTACCCCTTGACAACTATGATGCTTTGGAAAATGATATTTGTAATATTTCTTCTAACCTATAAATCATCTTTTAACATCAAAAAAAAAAAAAAAAACAAAGATAGTACTTGCGGTATAAAAATTTGTGCTTGACTCCTTATATTACGATTATCAATCTGACGACAGTACTGACATTTGTTTTTGATGACTATTGCGACCCGACCTAAAAAAATCTACCTTGTCAACCACGGTGACACTAAATCAAGATCGTGACAAAAATTAACTCATATAGTATGCATAATAACTTCAATTTTGGACTTTTAACTTAGGATTTATTATGCGGCCTGAAAAATGGCTTCCGCTTCAAAATTTGGCATGTGATCCGAAATCTATTAGATCATAGCCAATAATCTATTGTATCAGGAGGAAGAAAATATCTATTGCAGGGAGGTGTACTGTAGCCCATAAATCTAGCACACGGTCATAATATAAAGAGCAGATCTACGCTCACCGTTCTTTTGCACCATGAGATGTCCCGAATGGAATATATCCTTAGGACCCACCATCCAGAGATTTATAGGGGCCTATTTTTTATGTTTCACTAGGTGGATTTCACAATGAGGATTTCATGATTAGTTTAGATTTTTCGTAACATATAAAGAACCTCCAATTGGGTATATGAAAACTAATTGGGGGATATGAATTACTTCCCCCAACCCATGGTGTGTGCTAAGGGGTGATTTTTGTAATAAAATACTAAAACACCCTTCCCTCAAAATAAAAATTAAAAAACAAAATCATATTCCCCATTTCCATCTCCACTTCTTATTAATCTTTTAGGGTTAAAACTTTGAAACCCAAATGTTCCCCATTCTCTTTCAAATTCTAAATTTTCCCCATTTCCTTTCAAATTATCTTCTCCTTTCTGCCGGAAGTGATGAAAAACATGTCGGAAATGATAAAGAACATGCCAAAACGATGAAGACCACGCCTAAGTGATGAAGACAATGCGGAAGTGATGAAGAACATGTCGGAAATGATGAAGGTCACGCAGCCGGAAGTGATGAAGACCATGCTTAATTGATGTAATTCAATGTCGGAACTAAATTCCGGCATGCTCGATATAAATCTATTAATGCCGGTAGTCAAGTGAAAAAAAAAATCAATTTTCTGGATACTTTTCATCATGTGCCGGCATAGAAATTTAGGATGAAGACCACAACGGAAGTGAGGTCCGGCATGGTTATTTAGGATGAAGACCACGCCGGAAGTGATAAAGAACATGTCGGAAATGATGAAGACCATGCCGGAAGTGATGAAATTCAATGCCGGAACTAAATGCCGGCATGCTCGATATAAATCTATCAATGCCGGTAGTTAAGTGAAAAAAATCAATTTTCTGGATACTTTTCATCATGTTCCGAAAAAGCATAGAAATTTAATTAAAGCAAAAACAATCAAAATGTGTTTGGAACTACTTTGTTGTTGTAACAAATGACATGCTATCACTCATGAAAATCGAGATAACCATGCATTATGGAACTAACAATTAAGTAATTATTTAATATTTGTTTTTATTTTTACTGCAAATTAAGTAATTATTCAAGCAAAAATGAAACTAAAATTAAGTAATTATAACTACTGTGTGACAAATTAAATAAATGGTATATAAAATAGTTCGAAATAATAAAAAAATTGATTGAAGTAGTAAGAAATGATATAAAACTTTTGTCATTTATAAAATAAAGTAGAACCCAGGCCACGACCCCCACCCCGATAGTGGCAAACAATTTATGAAAATTTCCCAAAAATGCTTGCATGGTTTTTTGGTTGAATATCATGCCTAAGCACCAAGCTTTTTCAATATCATGCAACAATGGTGGATTCAAAGAAAAAAAATCAAATTTTCAACCTCTTAGCAAAGAATTCTCTCATCACAATCATCTTCCATTTTAAAAAAAAAAATTCCACTCAAAAACCATTTTCCCTCCTTCTACTCTCAAATAACCCACACAAATTCTAATAAAAATAAATACACACTAATTTATCCCCCAAATACTTAACATTTTACTAATTATAATTAATCAATAATCCTGATTAGTGGGGGCTAGATTAGGAATTAAAAAAATATTTACATAGGGGGTCACCCAGAATTGCTATTGGGACACCGTTTTTGTCCTGTAGCTATATCCCCCAATTAATTCTCATATCCCAACTGCGCGTTACATATAAATTACTTTCATTTTTATAATTCGTTGGTTCTCTAGATTTGTCATTTCTTATTTTCGCAGTGGGTTGTTCTTCCAAGGAAGATACGTACTTATGCAAATGAAGATGAATGATGGGGATATTTAGTGGCTAGTGGTACGCATTACACTAAGTATCAGTTCTTCTAAAAACATAAATAGGATTAAACCAAGGGGGATTTTGTGTTTCCCCCTCAAAAAAGATAGCTAATTTGCATTACCCCTCTACAAATTCATAATAGGTAAAACCCCTCTCTCTTATAACTTCCGTTACCAGCTAGTTAATTGTGCACGTGCAGTGCTCGTGTGTTTAATAAATAAACATTTAATTCAAAAATCTTGAAATACCAGCTTAAAACAAAAAAAAAATAGACACGTTGTTGAACATCACCCGTTAATCTTTTATGTTGAACATGTCGATTTCCTCGATTTAATCAGTCATAGTTAAATCTGCAAATGACAAAACTAAAAATCCACACCACAAAAGTAGTTGGATAATCAAAACAACCTTTACAATATATTCTATCAAAAAAAAAAAAAAAAATCAGGATTACTTTTTTTTTTTTAAAGATTACCAAATCATCTCTTTGCATAAAAAAACCCAAATTTTCTGTTTGTCATCTCCTCTATCCAAAATTAATTGACCCACCAATTAAGTTACCATCATTTATTTGTATTCAGCTTGCAAGTCTGAATTTTGATTTTGATTTCCGCCATTAAACAATTTTCTTGAATATAATTTCTAGCCCTATATACAGAGCGACTCAGATCCAAGAATAGCCTCAGATTGGGTCAAAGTTTAGAATTTTATTGTTTTCAACATGATTTAATTGGGTATCAAGAATACAAATTGTTGATTGCAAATCTAAGATCAGATTTGACGTGTGCTTACAGATTCATGAGGGAAATCATATGTCATGGAAGAAACCACAACATTCGAGTAATTAAGATCAAAATCATCATACAAATAGAATGAAAACGCATCATTTCTTTTATCGATTTTCTTGATGAATTCTTCGATTTCAACTTCGAGATATCTTCTCCAAGAACAGCGACCTTGAGAAGAAACGCGTCCGGTTTTCATCTTCTGCTAAAAGATATTTTTAGGTTTTTAATTTTATTAGTATTTAATCTATTACACACTACACGTGTACAATTAACTAGTTGGTAACGGAAATTATAACAGAAAGGGGGTTTTACCTATTTTGAATTTGTAGAGGGGTAATGCAAATTAGCTATCTTTTTTGAGGGGAAACGCAAAATCCGCTTAAATCAATTAAGTTATTTTATGGTAAATTTACTGGACATGTATTTATTAACTAAGGATAGATAGTTGTACTTGCATCGACATAATAAGGCTGTAAAATGACATGTATTGCTCGGGAGAATACGTTTTAAATATTGCATGTTCAATTAAAGAATTGTTTTCTAACTCTTAGACGGATATTTTTGAAAGACGAAAGGATTTGTTTTGATTTTGCATTGTAGCTACCTTCACTTGGATTCTATTTATCAGATGTCGACGAAGTTGAAAATTAAAAGCGATTGAAGGAAAATGGTTAACTCATAGTCATGCATAAATGGTCCAGTTATCAACTATTAATAAATCAGTTTAGGAGGTTTCATACATGCGTTAGGGACTTTAATGATAAAGTGCACGTATCTTTTACTAGTCATACACGAACAATATATATATATATATATATGTATTCACACCATCAGAAATTACAGAAAATTCATTAACAGAAATAAAATGAAGAAGCAGATTGGAACTTATTTCTTCTTTCTGTTGGTTGTAATATTCTCGGTGCTTGTATCTTTTGCTTATGGTTGTGGTCGTGAGAGACAAAACTGTAATTTATTCAAGTGGTGTTGCAAGCATTTCACCTGCACTTGGTTTGGGGGTGGACTATGCATTACAAATTATTAAGCTGTAATAAAAGATCATGGTCAAGAAAAACCACATAGCCAAGCACTTGATGGATCAGTTAGTTGTCATCTTTGGTATCTATGTATTTTGGTTTGTAATAAGAGATTATATATGGTTTCATTATAGATATATATAAACAAAAAATGATTATTTTATGGGGTACCTTCGATCTCCTTCCTCTGCAGATTTTGTTTGTACTATCTCATCACCTATATATGCAATACTTCTCAGAATCTTAATCCTCGTATCAACATGCCGAGGTTATCTTGTTGGATATTTTCAATATCTTAGAAAATAAAATGGTTTTATGTTTTGGTTTGCCGCTATGACGGGGAAGTATTCTGTGTTGGATAAACACAATGAATGTTAGTTGGAGATGAAGAGACACCTTTAATAGGTGTGATGGTTCAAAAAGGCAACCATTCCCAATAGACACCTTATGTGTCTTTTGAAAGTGAAGAGGCATCTCCAATAGGCATGAATATCCCTATAAATAGTGAAGGCATTCTCCCATTCTTTACTAATGAATTCAACCTGTTTTCTCTCTTTCTAAAGCATCATCAGAATTCTTTCTAGTGTGTTCTTGATTGGGTCAAGGGGTGCAAACCTTGAATCCAATTTTCTGTTGTAGGGCTTTCATTGTATCCTGAAGGCATTATTTCGCATACCTGTTGTAATCGCCAATTGATATTGGGAGGGTAGAAATAATCGTCTAAAAGAAATCTTTATGAGCCTTTTTTTCCAACATATCTCTCCCTCTACTTTCTACTCTATTTAATGAAAGTTTTTGAGGCCACATGGGACAAAAAATTCAATTTCTTTTAGTTAAAAACGTTTCTATCATCCTTGTTTATTCAAAAGTAGTTGGTGAGTGCTCTTTTCTATGTTTTCAATTAAATAAAATGGTTACCCAATTTTTTTCCAAAATGCATATCTCTCAGGTTGTTGTATGTACCTCCACTTTCTATGTACTCTATTTAATGATCCTGTTATTTCCCTTTCCATCCATTATCAACTATATTAATTTGTATTTGTGCGACGACGATCAACTGTCCAATGAATGAACAGAGGGAGGGCCACAAAAAAGTTGAAATATCGACGATCATGTCCATGAATGTTGAAATAACTAAATTACGTAAAGCCATGGAAGCAGTTGTTGATATTTACGTCCATCTGATTCCTTTCCAACAATACATGCTTATATATTTGTGTTTCATCATGGTAATTTTCAAAATAATGTGTTTCATCAAAGTAATTTTCAAAATAATATTCTTAAGTATATCTGATGACTAATAATGTAGAGAATTTTATGGAAAATGCAGTGGGAATGGATTCAATAGCAGCCAATCTAATAAGAAGAACACAAGTAATCGGAGAAATGTAGCGAGGGATATTGCTAAAATATATTTAAAAAATAAAAAAAGCAACTAAAGACGGGTGAATCTATTAACATATTAAAAACGGGCATCTAGCTCAGCTGGTCATCCCCGTTTCCGAAAGATTCATGCGCTCCAGGAGGTCCCAGGTTCGAGTCCCTAATGGCGTAATATTGCAGGAATTAACGTGGAAGGTAGAGTTAGTTTGCCCCCTTATGACACAATCTCATCGCCCATCCGCTTCGGCTGCCTAGTTTCCAATTAGTTAATGTAATAATCGTTATCCAATCTATTAACCGTTTGAAAATAAAGAGTCCGGCTCCTCATATTTGAGAGTGGACTAACCTAACCCCTGATGATTAGGATTAATATATGTCGGCAGTGCACATTCTGTAACATATTCTCACCCATACCGCAAGTCCAAAATATCGCCGCACATTCCTTTAGGATATAGACACATTTGTATATAGTCTGATCCGGATCCCATCCTACCGTTTACAAAAGAAGCCCATAAACCCGAACAATGAACTTTCTCTACCGTGTATATAAACAGAGCAAAGCAAACCCTAGTTGTTTAATCTGTCTCTCAAATTGTAAGTAGAAGGACCCTAGTTGTTTAATCTGTCTCTCAAATTGTAAGTAGAAGGAGAAAGAAGCAATGTCTAGCCTTCCGGAGGAACTCTACCACGAAATCCTTGTAAGGTTGCCAGCGAAGTCATTACTTAGATGTAAGTGTGTCCGCAATTCTTGGTTTAAACTAATTTCTGATTCTAAGTTTGTTAAATCCCACCTTAAGTTTACTGTCCAGAAGAATAACCCTATTTTCATGCCTTAAGAATAAGAATGTGGTAATCAACTCTATAAAGTTATCATCAAAAGTTACTGAATGTGCTGATATTAATGAGATGGATTACCCATTCAAGTCACAGGTTTCTAGCATTGTTTGGGTACCGACCCTAAACTCGTCATAAGCCCATGGGTAGAACTCAACTCGAAAACCGGTTGACTAGATGAGGGAACCCATTGACTTATAAACTACCAATTAAGCCCTATCTAACCAATGTGGGACTAGGATCCCAACATCCCACCACGCCTGCATCCAACGTCCCGTTGGCCCACTCTATCGACACACGGCCCGAAGGTAGCCCTTTCTCTTATGGCGGCTTCACTCCCCTATCAGTATTCAATGTGGGTGACAACTACGCCCATACATAGGTGCCCCAACACTTTAATCTAGCCTATAGGTCACCCCTTTCGTGGAGCGGGCATGGGTCGTGGTGGTTGGCTCTGATACCAAATGTTTGGGTACCGACCCTAAACTCGTCATAAGACCATGGGTAGAACTCAACTCGAAAACCGGTTGACTAGATGAGGGAACCCATTGACTTATAAACTACCAATTGATCGCTGTCGTAAGCGACACAAATATAATTACACTTTCTTACTACTCAAAATATAAATATAGCAAGGGCAAGAAAGGATCGATCCCACAGAGAGGTCTAGGTTGTCAATATGTTATGGTTTCCTATATAAAACACCCAAGAGGATTTTGTGATTATAATAAACTAAATAAAAGCAAAACAATAAAAAAGAAAATAAGCAAACAAATAAGATAGAAGAGATATTGGTTAAGGATTTCGTTTTCATTCACTAACATGCTTTTCACAATAACTAGAATTGATTTTTAATCTCAACTTTTATCAAAGACCTAGAATACCTTGATCGCAAGAATATCCATAAAATCTCCTCATGTCATCAACAAACACATTAAAAGATGCGAATATGAATTCTACCTAAAGGAACAACCTAACGTGTAAAAGCACTAATCAAGTTTAATTCCTAGATGCGTTGAGTTCTATGAAATCAGGCCAATCAAAGCAATTGAACGTGGAAAGCGCACTAATTCAATTTAACAAAGGTTACGATTCACATATGATCATAAGAATATATCACTACAAACTATAATCATATTATGCTACTTGTATCCAAGGAATATCACTTTTGCATAATAAACCCTAAACTAGCAATAGATGTGATTAGAAGTTCTACCAATTTGCAACTTGACAAAACAATCAATCAATCATAAAACAATATTTTAGAGAATTACAAACGATAAATATGAGAAAAACTAATATATTGAATCAAAGAATCATGCTTTGTGAAATCCAACTATTCCATAACCAATAATAAACTTAGGTACTCATATTCATGGAGTTCATCACAAGAAGAAAGAGAAAAGACTTCATGGTTCTAAACCCTAGAATAAAAGTAGATAATAATAAAACGTGATCCCAAAAAATTGTAGAAGTCTTCCTTTTGTAGTCTTTTTCTCCTTCCAAAACTAGGTTTTGTCTTCAAAGTCCATTAGTTGGAAATTCACCGGCCCACCATGGAGAGAAACCCGTGTAGAAATTTTGTCCCCAAAAACGCTCACGGAAAATCGGGATCATGGCCTAATCCGTCGGAAAGTGTCTCGGGTGACCAGGCAAAGTCAAACCGATCCAGGTCAACGGTCCAACTCGGCGGGTCAAATCGGGTCGACTCGGTCAATCACCGAGTCAAATCCCGGTCAAGTCGGTAGTATGGGTCGAGTCGACTCGAGTCGATCATCGCCTTGGGCCGAGTGAGCCGACTAGCCTTGGCTCGTGCCATTACACAGGCAGTGTGTCGGGTCATGCACTATGATTGTGCTTCATCAGCCATGATGGATATACCTTTTGTAGCTTCAATTTCAACACAAACAGCTCATAACATCCAGCTCAACTCCTTAGCTTCTCTAGCCAAAAACCACCTTGAGCCAATTGCACCTGCAATGCTCATTACTCCTACCAGTTGCAACTCCATCCTGCCATCCCTTGTATCAGCAGCTGTAGCTCCATTCAAAATTCAACCATTCCTCAGTGCTCAGTCCCTGTGCAGCTCAAACTCTTGTAGGCATCATGACACCCATTGGCAGCCTATACTGTTACTTGCCTGCACAACAATAGAATGGAAGGCTGCCACAATTTCTGCCACCAATACCAGCTCAGGCCAACAATGACCCCTGAATCTCCATACTCAACTCACAATCAATCATCCGCTGCCATTCCTGTTTCCCTGAACTTACTCCATCGTCGCTGCTATCATGTGACCTCCATCTCCAACTCCATTTCCTTGTTTCCTCAACTCAACTCGGTTATTTCTGTGACAATCACCACCATTCTCAAACCAAGTTGACCCAGCAAACCATCTCAAGAATTCAAATGACCACAACTGCAACCTCACGGTTCATTCACGATCTTGCACAACAAGGATGCCCGACTTATTCATCTCAGTACCACCATCTGAGCTGAGTGTAAATCTTCACCAGAACCACCTGAGCATCACACTGCCATTGCCGCATCCTCTCCTTGCATTAGCTACTGCAGCCCCATCTCTCTTGCAAAACTCCAATTCCACCTGAGCCACTGCAAACCTCAGCTGCACCAGTTACATCTCCATGCCAAGCTCCACCTGAACCAATATGCTCAAATCTTCTTTTGCAATTTCAACTTCATATACTCAGCGCGACTTCACAAACCTTCAACTTCTTTGTCTTGCCTAGCCACCTATTCACACAAAGATCACTCGTACCTCTTCCAATTCATGGCTCACACACAGCTGCAGCATCAACTGGTTCATACACCCCCATTCTCAAAACATCAACACCATCCCCTGTCAACCCATGTTCTTCTCTCCACTCAACAGAAGCATCCAAACCCTTGTACCATTCTTCATTCCCATCTTCTCATTCTTACTCAGACCCATGAAAATCTTCATCACGGCATCAACCGAACCTCACTCCGCCACGTAAACAAAGACTCTAATTCTCTCGATCTTCATCTCAAATTCAAGTAGGCTCGAACCCTAACCACCAAATCCAAGCAAAACCCCCATCTTCTCGTATTTATCAATTGAACCCTAATTCCATTTTGGGGAAGAACGGAGAGAAACCCTAATTCGATCTCAACACCAGCTGCTTCAATTCCACCTCTATTTGCATCTTCTCGACATCACAGCATCACCATCTTCAATTTCTTCTCCTCTGACTCTCATTTCGATCTGATGGCAGCAGCCATGACTGCTTGAGTTTAGTTTCAGGTGGAAGAAGAGAATAATTGAAGAAGAAAGCTCTTCTTCTCGATTTAGGTTTTAAGTATTGGGTTGGTTATTCAAGTTAATGCAGTCATCGTGATAAGGGCTAACCCGATGGCGGCCTTAACTGGACTGGACTGCGTTTAGTATTCCTCCCAAAAGAGTTGCCCCTTAACCATGACTGGGCTCCAGATAGCACATGCTTGTGAAATGACACTCTTGCCCTTATTGCTTATGAGTTCTTGTTTTGCCCATAACTTCTTCATACGAACTCAGAATGACTCCGTTCTTTCGCCATTGTCTTCATCTTCTCGTCCTCTACACAATGAAAAGTAGAAATCTTATATTTGAACGAGTTCCAATTGGTCTTTTTGCTCCAAATGACTCCATTGCACCTAATAAACTCAAAAGCACACATAAGATACATAATTTATAAGAAAACTCGCAAAGAAAGCATAAATACTAGATATTAAATACGGTGTATTCTACACCTATCACCAATTAAGCCCTATCTAACCAATGTGGGACTAGGATCCCAACAAGCATTAAACTGGTGGGTTCGTGTAATGGCTTGGTTTGTATTAGGACTAATAATCTCTTCTGTATTTGGAACCCTGCTACTAATGAATACAAGATATTACCCGAATCACCAAACAATTATCTATACGGCCGACTCGCTTTTGGTTATGATTGCAAGTCAGATGACTTCAAGTGCGTACATCTGATAGACTCTGTGGACAAAAATGGTACTTCTTCAGTCGAAGTCTATACGTTAGGATCAAATTCGTGGAAAAGCAGTCAAGCCATTGCTTACTCGAATCATGTTGGATACTCTGCAGAGCTTATTAATGGAGCAGAGTATCTTCATTGGTTATGGAGAAGATACAATTACGATTACGATTACTCTGAGTTACTAATCTCCTTTGATATCAATACTGAGAAATTAACTAAACTGCAACTACCAAGAAAATCTTTGGAAACCTACAGTTGTTTTTCGGATGTGGGTTTGTTAGAAGGATGTTGTACACGGTGAGGAATATACAGGGTACAGATAGAAGTAGGTAGTAGAGACTAGTTCCTAGAAGTAGAACACAATTTCCCACAATATACAGGGTTCATCTCCCATACAGGGCGTTTATTCATCGCCTAGGGAAAGATGTTCTACTCTACAGAGTTGCTCTTCTTCAGGCGTCTGTACTCTCTTTACAAATTCCCTTGTTTCTGCAATTCCCAAGGCTTGCTCCTTGCAAGTCCCCTTGTTCTCGTGTTTCTCAAGACTTGCTCCTGGCAAGTCCCCTTGTTACTATCAGCTCTTGAAAGACTTTAAGACTTGCTCCTTGCAAGTCCCCTTGTTCTTGTGTTTCTTAAGACTTGCTCCTGACAAGTCCCCTTGTTACTATCAGCTCTTGAAAGACTTTAAGACTTTCTCCTTGCAAGTCCGCTTGTTCTTGTGTCTCTTAAGACTTGCTCCTGGCAAGTCCCCTTGTTGCTATTAACTTCTCGAAATACTTGCTCCTTGCAAGTCCCCTTGTCTTCGTACGACCTCGCCCTTCATCCATTCTTTCGTTCCATGCCTTGTCTGATTCTTTTTTTTTCTTGGGAATTTTGTAGTGGCACGTGTTGTTAACATGACACGTGGGATGGTAGAAGCGGTTATGTCTTACAGTTATCTATTAGGGTGAGCATCTTTCTGAATTCTGTCATGTCGTTTCAATTTCCCTTGACCATGCCTCTTTCTCGTTTATAAATACTGGTTCCGTTTTCATTTTCTTTCATTCCCTCAAAATACTTTCCTTCTTTATTCTCTCTTCTTATCACGCTTCTTCTTCCAGGCGACACAGAACTCTCTCTCTCTCTCCCCATTCATTCTATTTTTATCATATATCTCTTCTGGGCGACATAAAACTTCTTCATGAGTGAATACGAGAGTTCGACAGCTGAGAGTTCTTCTGGTGATGGCGGCTCCGCTGGCGAGGAGGAGGAGGCGCCTCACCTCCTTCCTATTTTACCAAAGGAGGAGAGAATCTTCGCTCCTGGGGCGGGTAAGAACTTGGTGACCCTCTTATCCAAACAGACGTCCGCTGAAAATCTCAGGCGGGTTGCCACCCCTGGCGTTTCTTTCGCCTCCCTCTTAGATGATAGATTTTTTCGACAGATTAGTTAAACCGACCGCCTTTGACCCTCCAGTGGTAGACGAAGAAACCAGTGATTGTCTCCTGGAGAAAGAAATCGATCATCCACCTCTCCTTCCCATCACTTCCCTTTGTCGAGTACGTCTTTATCGTCGCGACTTTGTTCTTCCGAAGATAGAATTCCTCTCTAGGGCGACTTCTTATCCAGAATGGCATCCGTGGATCGAGTACATGCTTTCGATCACTTACTGTAAGGACATAATCATCAAGCTGGGGTTGATGGAGGATCTTTCTTCGTCACGCTATAGGCGTCTTACCAGGAATAACCGGGATATGATTCATCTGTCTCTTAGGTGGGTTCCCTTGGTTCACACATGCCTCTTCGCTTGGGGAGAAGCATCGCCTACATTAGAAGATATGGTGTCTCTGACTGGCCTTCCCCTTGGGATTTTTAAAGCAAGCACGCACAGATTCTAGAAAGTTAGTTGCTAAAGCGAATACGCCTTCTGAGGCACAGACTCTTGTTGGATTGTCCGAGAAACATGCCAGAGAAATTGCGACAAGGAAGGGTAAGTGGGTACTTTCTGTAGAGGAAAACGACACCCATGCAACTCCTAGAGGGTATGCCAAGCGAGCCACCTTGAACCTGTGGGTGAAGATGTGGGCGCCCAAGTTGGTGGGTGAGTCTGGCTGGGAACCCCCTTCTCCGCCTGCTGGATCTACTGAGCGACATGAGTTAGCCGCCTTTTTGTCTTACTTTCTTTCTCACGAAGTCTTTGAACATTCTCCAACCAACACTGTGAGAGAAGAGTCAATGATCATGGAAATACTCATGTCACGTGGCGTCTCGTTTCCCTTGGCGCCCATATTTCTGAGAGGGCTATATCATCATTTGGACTTGCTGGTGAGTGATGTTCAGAAGACCAATGATGTTTCCTTCATAGTTGAAACGTTCCTTCCTGCTAACTTCATGAAGATGTGGGGATGGGAGCATTATCGTCGTTATAGGCCAGAGACAAAGGTCTTGGAGCTTACTGGTGAGCGGGTTATTACTGCGGAGGATGTCACAGAAAGCACCGTTACTTACCATATTTCCTTCCCTCGAACATCTCTCTATGAGAAGGCAGTCGCCAAACCGACTGTTTGTCTAGCACCTTTACTGGATGATATAAATGAATTCACCTTTCGCCCATACGATGATAATGCATGTGGAGAGGCTTCTCATCGGTTTGTATCGCTCTTTCCTGAGGACTTTGTGGATGTCGCCTTGGACTCCCCTACTTTTGATGTCTGCAATTTTGTGGCTGCTGTGACGCCAGGGTATCTCCCGGGTTTTTACAAGGGGAGATATTTCGCCGAGTCTTATAACTTGAACCGTGTTGCTCGCCAGGCGGGTTTTGACCAAGGGACCGGTTCCTATCTCTCGCCTTCATGCTCCTCGGACCCACAAATAATAGAGGAGAGCTTCATGCGTTTTGTATTCCAGGATAAAGAGACGCGACTCTGTCGCCCGCCCTTTAACCCCTTAAAAGTTCCCCAGCTTGTTTGGGATTTGAAGGTTACACATAGATTGTTTTCATATTGGGTGCATGAGATGTAAGACGTGCATCCTGCTCTGGCAGTTGATGGTGTGATGGCGCCCCAGCCCAACGTGACGGAGCTCTATCGCTTAGGGCGCACAAGGATACCTTCAGAGATTATGCGCTTTCATGGGTTGGCTTCTGGTGCAAAGAGCAGGCGTGCTGAAGCCCCTTCCTCTCCGGGTAAAGGGAAAAGAAAGCAGCCTTCCTCGACAAAGATCAAAAACGTCGTTCGTAGCCTTTGTGGGGTTGTTCCTCAGGAGATTGAGGTAACTCTTGCCCTGCTTCTCTCCTTTACTGTTTCTTTCTTTAATGACCTTCGTTGGATGCTTATCGCTTCGTCTTTTAGTCGGATGCCCCTCCGCATGGCCCATTACGATACTTTGCTCATGAATGGATTAATATTAACGTGAAGGATCTACCACCGAGGTTTACTGAAAGGCAGGCACGCCGTGATGCTGGTATAGTTCCCGTTCCACGGTTTCCTCAATCCCCTCCTCGACTGTCATTTTAAGATAGATTTGCAGCTCTACTTAAAAGACGATCGTCAAGAGATTGTCCTCAGCAGTCTGTTGGTGCCAGTTCTAGCTTCGTACTTGGTCCTGATATTTTACCGAATCAGCCGGTGGTGTCTCAGCAGGGCCATCAGGTACTTTGTTCGTTAGATTAACACTTGTTCGTTCATTGTCTTTTCCTCATTAAATAGCATATTGCCCTATATATATATATATGCGTAAGGGGGAGGTTATAGGAAGAGGTATTACTCTCTCTTTCTCTCTCTTTAGAATTTCCCTCACCCTCTTTCCTCCCGGATTCTTTAGGGCGAAGAGACCGACAGGCTCTTGATTTGGGTGCTTCAGTTGGGAGTTCCTCTTATTCAACTTTTTCTACAAGTCATCAGGGCGTTGTGGCTTCTTCCCTCGTAAGTTTTACTTTACAGATACCTCCCCCCCTTTTTTTAGGGCGTCATTTTTACCAACTGACATACATTCTCTAGTAAATATCTTTAGGCTATGGGCAAGCAGGATCGTCTAGAAGTTAGAGATGATCGTGACAAGGCGAAGAGGACCAAGACTCAGAGCGATCATCGCCGTCAGGCGGCTGCGCCCGAGCGGATTGTTCAGCCCAATCTTCTGGCTAGTGGCGAGCGCAAGGATCCGCCTGTTTTCCTTCTTTCAGACAGACCCATGGAGCAACGCCACATTCGTGATGGGGGGAATTACGTCTCGGTGTTTGGATTCTGGGTGCCTCCCCAATACGAGTCATTATACACTCAAGTGGCGATGCAGCACGGCCATATCGCCTCAGACGCGGTTTTCCCTAATGCTAACGTCCTTTTGTCTCATACTCTGAATGTTTTGGATGTATTGAGCGAGATGGTAGAGGCCGGTGATCATCCTTCTAGCGTGCAGCATCAGAGCTGGCGTCAAATAATTGACGAGCTTCCAACATGTGTTTCAACACTGGGTGGCTGGACGCCCTTTGGCGGGAGGCTAAGACGAAGGCGAACGCTCGTCGGATCAATTGCCAGGCATTGTCGCTGGTCTCAAGGAAAGGATTGCTTATGTACGGGCTAATTTACAGACGTTGCGGGAGACTCAGAAGCGCCTGATTAAAGAGACAAGTGAGGTTGTCGACCATATCACTCAGGTCAAGAAGACGCTAGATGAGGATGAGCGGTTGTTGGCGGACGCCGAGGTAGAGATGGCGGAACAAGACAAGTTATGAGTGCCTTAGTGACCTGAAGGGCTCTATTGTTAATTTTCTCGTTCTTTTCTCCCTCTCTCACCTTTCTCTCTCTATCCCTTTTTTTTGAAAGAACATCTTGGAAGTTGTGTTATGACTTTTCTTTGGGTTACGCCCGTGCTTCGAGGAAGGATTCTTTAAATATGGCTAGTTGTCAGTATATTATTGTCTTGTGTATTTCAAGATATTTTGGGTGGGTTAATGGCTAGTTATTGTATTTTGGTGGTAGAGATATCTTTGTTAAGGCGACTCTTGAATGTCCATCCCCATATATGTAATTATCTTGAGCAAGAGCATACGGATGCGCATGGAATGTTGATGGACGCCGAGTTTCAGATGGAAATTTTTAGGCGTGCCGGTAAAAGCGTGCCTATGGGCCTATCGGTCAGGCGTTTTGAATTAAAGAGTCGTCGGGTAGCTTTTGGTCTGGATTTGGCATATGTTTCTGCTTCTCGTCATGCCATTGACGTGGCCCTTGTTCATGCCTTGGCTGAGCTCAACACCCATACACGCGTAAAAAAAATTTAGGGTTGGTATGCCTGTGGCTTTAGGTTCATGTGAGTATATATATATGTATTGTGTTTAGTTGTTTTCATTCTCTCTTGAATTATTCTCTTGATGTCTGCTACTCGCTCTGTTAAGGAATGGGTTCTGGCGCTTGCTGTCGTGCCCCAGAACCCTTGGAATACAGTTTATGAGCAGGAGATTAGACGCTTAAGCGGGATTAAGGAGGAATGCGTGCGGGAGTTAGAAAGATGTGAGCGAGCCTTGGACTAGGCGCGTTTAGACTAGTCTGAATGTGCCGATACTTACTACATGGCAGAGAAAAGGATTATCTCCCAAGTCGCCTTTGGTAAAGTGGAGTGTCGTTTTAGACAAGCTGGGATTGCGCGGATGAATGCATACGAAGCTATGAAGGGAGCTCAGGGTAGTTTGTCTATAGTCGAGGAGGAGATTACAAAATAACAGGCCATGTTGGCCGGTTTGCAAGGTTGACTGCTTGTGGGCCTTTCTGCATATTTATTAGGAAAATCCCCCCCTCTTTTTTTTATAAATAGTCTTCGGTGTGATGTTCTTGTTAATTCAATTTTCTCTCAAACCCCTTTTAGAGTAGTTGTGATGACCCGAGAAGAATTATTGTTAGAGGTTAGGCTCCTTGAGCGTATGGCTGAGGCGGCACGCATAATGTTTGAACACTTTGTAGAAGAAAACAGGCTTTACTCACGTCTTTTGGCGAGGTTTGAGCGGGAGTTGCAAGAGGCTATTATCAATGTTGTTCCTGCAACGCTTTCTTTTCTAGAACGGCGACGGTTGTGCTTTGGACAGATAAATGGTAGTTATGATGGTTATGTATGTGCGCATGTTCTTACTGGCATTTTAGAAAGTGTTATTAGTGATGCTCAGTCTCTTCTGGATGTAACCTCTTAGACGACTCCGTCGTTTGTAAATCTATCATTTGGTATTAATGTTTTAAAGGTGCTCCCCTTTCTCTTCTCTCTTTTTTTTTTTATAGATTTTCATGAATGAATATGTTAAACGAGGGCGCCTGCGTCATTAGGGACGCCAAGGCCATTCCTTAGTGTGAGGGAAAAATTTGCTCCCCCTTTCTTTTTTTTAATAAATTTTCATGAATGGAAATGTTAAACGGGGGCGCCTGCGGCATTAGGGACGCCAGGGCCATTCCTTAGTGTGAGGGAAAAATGTGCTCTCCCCTTTCTTTTTTTTTTTATAAATTTTCATGAATGGAAATGTTAAACGAGTGCACCTGCGCCATTAGGGACGCCAGGGTCGTTCCTTAATGTGAGGGAAAAATGTGCTCTCCCCTTTCTTTTTTTTTTATAAATTTTCATGAACGGAAATGTTAAGCGAGGGCGCCCGCGCCATTAGGGACGCCAGGGCCATTCCTTAATGTGAGGAAAAATGTGCTCTCCCCTTTCTTTTTTTTTTTTTATAAATTTTCATGAATGGAAATGTTAAACGAGGGCGCTTGCGCCATTAGGGACGTCAGGGCCGTTCCTTAATGTGAGGGAAAAATGTGCTCTCCCCTTTCTTTCTTTTTTATAAATTTTCATGAACGGAAATGTTAAGCGAGGGCGCCTGCGCCATTAGGGATGCCAGGGCCATTCCTTAATGTGAGGAAAAATGTGCTCTCCCCTTTCTTTGTTTATAAATTTTCATGAATGGAAATGTTCAAACGGGGGCGCATGCGCCATTAGGGACGCCGGGGCCATTCCTTTGGCACCTATGCTCTCAGAGAACAAGTTTAAGAGAGTTTGAACACTCCTTTTAAGGGCGAGATTTCAGTCACCCGTTGCCATGCGTGGGTGGGGGTTTCTTAGATACTCACATCCCAAAGAGTGGGTACATAGAGGATTTAGACATTTCCTTTTATCAAGGATGAGGATTTAGTCACCCGTTTCCATGTGTTAGGCGTGGGGGTTTCTTAGACACTCATGTCCCAAAGAGTGGGTACATAGAGGATTTAGACACTCTTCCTTTTATCAAGTATGAGGATTTAGTCACCCGTTTCCATGTGTAAGGCGTGGGGGGTTTCTTAGTCACTCATATCCCAAAGAGTGGGTGCATAGAGGATTTAGACACTCTTTCCTTTTATCAAGGACGAGTATTTAATCACCCGTTGTCATGTGTGAGGCGTGGGGGGTTTCTTAGACACTCATGTCCCAAAGAGTGGGTGCATAGAGGATTTAGACACTCTTTCCTTTTATCAAGGATGAGGATTTAATCACCCGTTGCCATGTGTAAGGAGTGGGGGTTTCTTAAACACTCATGTCCCAAAGATTGGATT
Organism: Papaver armeniacum; assembly: GCA_023531295.1. Classification (NCBI taxonomy): domain Eukaryota; kingdom Viridiplantae; phylum Streptophyta; class Magnoliopsida; order Ranunculales; family Papaveraceae; genus Papaver; species Papaver armeniacum. Next base: position 25,770 of record JAJJWW010010783.1, on the reverse strand, counting down.
TATAGAGTGGACTTGTTTGTGTTACGCGCTAAGAGTCAAAACACGCATTATTCATATAGCAGGTTGGTTACATGTAGAAGGTTTTTAGCCACTTCCCATTAATTTTATCATTGGGTTTCCCCTTCATGGGAGTACCATCTGCATGTTCGATCTTGTATTAGCCACAGTCTGCCGCTTCAATGACTCTAAACATGCCTTCCCAGTTTGGTGTGAATTTCCCAGCGCTCTCATTTCGAGGAACATGATGTGAGATGGCGAGGACTAGATCACCTACAGCAAAACTTCTCGGTTTAACCTTTTGATTATAAGCTCGTGCCAGTCGAGCACGGTATTTCTCAGCGTGGGCGTGTGCGATATCTCGCTTTTCCTCAATCGTGTCCAATACTTGAAATCTTTTACTATCTTCGGGTTGGAGACCGCTTGCTGCGATGACTCGGGCGGAAGCGATCACGATTTCTGCTGGCAGAATGGCGTCTTCTCCGTAGAACAGAGTGTATGGTGCAGCTCCAGTGGAGGATCTTTTTGCAGTGCAATATGCCCAAAGTGCCATGGGTAATTCTTCATGCCATAGTCGCTTATTATCATATAAAGTTCGGCTGAGGATATGGAGCAAGATTTTGTTGGTTGCTTCGGCTTGCTCGTTTCCTTTTGGATAGTAAGGAGTAGACGTCTTCCGCTTGACGTGAAAGGATGCTAACAAGTCATTTACATCACTATTAACAAAAGGTGTACCGTTGTCAGACACAATGCACATAGGTATTCTGAAACGTGTGATGATGTGTTCCTTAATGAAGGCGGAAATGGTGGCACCAGTAGTGTTCTTTAACGGGATCGCCTCTACCCACTTAGTAAAGCATTCTGTGGCTGTTATGATGTATTCGTGTTGTTTGGAGGATTTCGGTGTGATGGGTCCAATGATGTCCAATACCCAGGGAGCAGCAACAGTGTGCAGCGTGGTATGCGGGGCATGTATCAGATTTCCATGAATCTGGCATTGTTCGTACTTCCGGACATACTCTGCTGTGTCGCTTTCCATTGTAGGCCAGTAGTAGCCTGCTTCGTAAATTTGTGCAAACAATCTGGCCTTCCCTTGATGCTCGCCATCATGAGTTAGGTCCATGACCTTGAGAGCTTTCGCCTTGTCGAGGCATGTCAGGGTTTGCTGGTTGAAGCTTTTCCGGAATAGCTTTCGATCAAGGACGAAGTATCTTCCCGATTTCTTGACTAACCTAAGGGCGGCCTTTTTATCAATTGGTAATGTGTCATTTGTTAGATAGGAGATACAGGGTTCTCTCCAATCTGCTTCGTCCTCCTCGGCAATGCATATTTCTACTTCTTGAGGAGCTCCTTGACAAATCAAACAATTGTCTTGAAGCGCTTTAGCCTGCTCAGCCATATCTGGCCAGTAAAATCCCGCTCGATGAATTCTTCGATGTAGCATGATAGACGTGGCGTGGCCGCAAGTTTGTGAGTGTATCTCCTCTAATTTTTCTTTGATCCCATTTGGTCCCAGGCATCTGCATAGTCCTCCACCAGTTGTTATGAAATATAAGTCTACTTCAAGAAGGGTATAATTTTTTAACATCTTCCATGAAAGTTGCCTTTCTTCTGGTAGTCGCTTGAGATCTGCTATTATCACTCGTCGCCAGTCCAACTCTTCCATAGCGGCTCTTTCCTCTAAGGCCATAGGTGAGGTTTTCTTGATGATGGTGATCACTTCTTTGTCTCCTTGTAGCATTTGCAGCTTTGACGCCATGGTTGCCAGTGCATCTGCATGCTTATTCACTAGACGCCCCATGTGTTCTATAGCAATGTGGTCGAAACGTCGCATTAGCCTTTGGGGTTTATCCCGATAAACCGCCAGTGTTGGTTCCTTCACATGAAAATCGCCTTCCATTTGGTTCACAAGGAGCCTCGAGTCGCCCATGACCTCTAGGTCATAGAAGCCCATTTCTAGCGCCATTTCCATCCCTATGAGGAAGCTCTCATATTCTGCCGCCTTATTGGTGTAGGGGTAATCGAGTTTATAGGCATATGGTTTGAGTTCGCCTTCTTGTGATTCAAAAACGATACCTGCGCCTCTGTGACTTCCGTAGGACGAACCATCAAACGACATTTTCCATTTTCGAGGCGACACTTCTTCTGCTTCAGCGATTTCACCAGGGAGATCGGTATGGATGTCAGAAGTATCTGATCCTGGGAAGGATGCTAGTAGGTCTGCAATCGCTTGTCCCCTGACCCATGACCCCTTGAGGTCGTATTGGTGTGAAATCAAATTCTAACAGCTGCATTGACCAGCGCGCCAGCTTTCCTGATTGGATTGGCTTGGTGGCTAGATAGACAATTGGGTTAGCTGCTGCTACCACATAGCATTTATGTTTTAGTAGGTAATGGCGTATCTTCTGTGCTGCTAGGATTAGTGGTAAACAAGCTTTCTCAGTGGGCGTGTACCGAAGCTCAGCATCTTTCAGGGTTTTGCTGAGATAGTATATTGGGATAAGGTTGGCTCCTCCCATGTCTTGAGCGACCAACACTCCAATTGCAGTTTCCGTATGCGCAAGATATAGATATAGGGGCTCTCCTTTTATGGGTGGTCGTAATATATGCGGGTGGGTAAGCCATTTCTTGATTGTGTCAAAAGCTTCTTGTTGCTCTTTCTCCCATGTGAACTTCGCATCCTTTTTGAGCATTGGGAAAAAGTGGTTCAAGGTCTGCGCCAGTCCTGGGATGAAACGCCTCACGTAAGAAACTTTTCCTATCAACTTCTGAAGTTCTTGTTTGTTCTTGGGAGGCGACAACTCGATCCCTTTACTGGTGACTTGATACCCAAAGAACTTCCCCTTGGTGACTCCGAACATACACTTGGCCGGGTTCATCTTTAGATTGAAATTTTGGCATCGCTGGAGCACCCGACGAAGATGTTGGGCGAATTCCCCTCGCTTTTTTGCCTTAATCACAAGGTCATCTACGTATATCTCGACAATTTCGTGATTCATATCATGAAAGATGGAAGTCATCGCCCGTTGATAAGTCGCACCAGCATTTTTCAATCCAAAGGGCATGACAAAATAGTAGAAGTTTCCTATGGGCGTGGAAAACACCGTCTTGGCCGCGTCGCTTTCTTTCATCCTGACTTGGTTGTAACCACTATGTCCATCCATGAATGCATACATGTCGTACCCGCACGTTGCATCTACTGTCATATCGATGTTGGGAAGGGGAAATTCGTCTTTAGGGAAAGCGCGATTCAGGTCCCGGAAATCCACGCAGCATCGGATAGTTCCGTTCTTTTTCTCGACCGGTACAATATTTGCGAGCCATGTTGGGTAATGTATGGGCTTAATGTACCCTGCTTCTAATAGCTTAGTGACTTCTTCTTTTATCTGCACCTCGGTTTCATAATGAAATTGACGTCGAGGTTTCCTTATGGGCTTACTGCTTGGGTTGACTTTTAGCTCGTGACAGACCAGGGCGGGTTTCAATCCTGGCATATCTTCATAAGACCAGCGAAGACGTCTTTGTATTCTTTCATCAGTTCGTGCAACTCATGGCTCTCTTCGTCTGTCAGGGCCGCTCCAAGTTCAATCCATTTCGAGTCTTCTTCAGTCCCCAAGTTTACTTTCTTTGTCGCTTCATCATGCTTGGGTGGCGCGTTCTTCGTCTTTCTTTCCCAAGCGTGAGGAGCGTCCCCAACTTTCAAAGTTTCCATAGCTTCTACGATGTCGACTCCTGTTGTCTGGGGCTCCTGGGCTAATTGCTATAAGCGATACACATGGCGTCCGTCCGGGAGGGATACTTTTCGAAAACGTCGTTTATCCGCCTCGACATAATCTTTCTTGCACCCTTGGCTGGAAATTCCTTCTTGGTAAGTGGTCTCCCAATCCGGAATCGGGATTGAATGGATACGAGTCACCACTTCGCTTGGTTCGCTCAAACCATCGAAGAAAGCCGATTCGGCATAACATGCTTCATCAGCAGAGAAGGGGTTCTCGGTGGCTCGGACCCTCTTCTGTTTTCCCTTGAGGATAAATTTGACGCATTGATGATAGGTAGATGACACCACTCCATGCTTGTGCAACCATGGTCTTACTAATAGGATATGGTATGCATTATTGACGTCCATCACATGAAAGGGCTCGATCGCGTTTATTGGACCGACCTTGATTTCGAGGTTGGTTGTCCCAATCGTGTGCTGACTCAAACCGCCAAAGCCTTGGATCCTGGTTTGAAACTTATTAATTTCTGCTACTTTTCCGCCAATACTTTTCAAGATGTGTAAAGGTATCAAGTTGATGGATGCACCAGTGTCGATGAACGCCCGTTTGAAAGTATCCTTCCTTACCCTGGCCGTAAGATATAACGGACGTGTATGGTCGCTATTCACAGCCTTGTCTTCTTCAGTAAAGGTTATAACATTGGTGGGAAGCGGGTACCTCTTGTCCAGGTAGGCGCTCATGTCTTCTCGGGATGCGATTCTAGTTAGAAACATCGATGCCAGGTGTCTCTGAGCGGCGTCAAAGCCTAGAGCGTTGAAGAAGTTTGCAAATAAATGCTTCTTCGCCACTGTTTCAACTATTTGTTCAGTTGTACCGCCTGATGACACCGCATATATTTCTTCCGCTTCATCTACCTCCATCAAGCACTCTTCCCCCTCTCTGGGATCATGAGTCAGGGCTGCTACTCCGTTGTCCGGTAGCGGGTTGTCTTGTATGCCATTATCGCCTCTAACATCTACTTCCCCATCCTATTGTTTGTTATAGATCGCGCATTTGAAAGTTCGGCATTCCCTAGTGGGGTGATCTACCCTTCTGTGGAATAAGCAATAGCGAGGGTTACGCTTGTCCGCATCAGTAGGAACCTTCCTAGGCTCTGGGAGGGTGATGTCACCATTCGCGATCCATTATTTTAGTAGGCCAACCGCCTTCTCATAGGAACATGGGAAGTCAGGCGGTTCTTGCTCTGCTCTCCTTTTACCTCGCCTGTTATCATTGCCCGCAGACCTCGTCTCTTCGGCGCTCCTGAACCATCTTCTTTAGCATAGGTAACCGAGTGAGACCATGATTTCTCAGAAGCTTCGATTTCTTCGTTGGTCGCATCAGTCCTGGCGAACGCTTCTTCTAAGTCAGCAAACATGGTTATCTGGCGTTTTCAAACATTCAGCATGTTTTTGGTTCGAGTACCGATATACAGATGTTTACCAATTCTTCTTCAGGAACCTCTGTCCGGCACTTGAGAGACTCGCTCCTAAAACGTACCGCAAAGGGTTTAAGTCTCTCTCCTCTTCGTGGTTTAGTGTTCGCCAAATCAGAAATAGAAATTTTCACAGGTTTGGAGTAAAACTTTTGCATAAACGCTTGTTGCATCTCTCCCCGTGACCGTATGTTGTTGGGTTTCAAAGAGATGTACCAAGTGAAGGCGTCTCCTATAAGGGTTTTCCCAAATTCTCTCATACATATAACTTCGTCTTGGGCGTACTCGTTAAGTGACATGGTGAAGCGGTGCATGTGTTCTGTCGCATTACCACTTCCCTCAAACAGCCTAAACTTTGGTGTCCTATACTTAGCAGGCATTGACCTGGACAGAATCTCTGAAGGGATAGGCAATGTTAGGGTATAGGCACTAGATTGAGTCTCGAGGCCATACTTTTCTTCAAGCAGCTTAGTAAATCTCTCCTATGATAAAGCAATCCGGGCTTGTTCATCTACCATAGGCTGGTTAGAAGATTGGTTAGCTGTAGATCGCCCTTGGGGTGTTCGAAACCTTGGGTCTTGATCAAAGTCGCCCCCATGATTTAACCGAGGTGAATCCAGACCCTCTTCGCGATTTCCTTCAGGCGACGGATCGCCCAAGGGCGACGGATCGATGGCCGCCAACTTCGCTAAAAGGGCTTGTCTCTGGCGATCATTTTCCTCTATATCAGACAACATTTGATCTATTTCAGTAAGAGGTCCATTCACGCACGGCTGAGCCTGGCGTGCGGATATGTCAGTGTTCATGCGATGAATCGTGCGCTAACCCAGTGACCTAATCTCCCACTGTGGTCGCCAAAATGTACACGGTGAGGAATATACAGGGTACAGATAGAAGTAGGTTGTAGAGACTAGTTCCTAGAAGTAGAACACAATTTCCCACAATGATATCACTGAGTCCTTTCATTAGGAAAGGACTCCTATTTATAGTTATTTCCTCAAATGGGAGTGTTAGGTGTGTGTCCTTCTCTATTTTCCTTATCTTACTATTGCCTCTTCTGACCGTACAACTGTACTTCAGATTCTTCTAGAAGATATGTCCTTTCTAACTGCTGCACATGCGTTTGGACACTAACTCGTTTAATAGCACCTCCTTCGGGATAAGGGGAGGACTTGATGCCTTCCCATTAAGTGGGGCACTGCTTCATGCCTTCTTTTGGATACGAGAGGCCGCGCTTTTTCCTTGGTATTTTTTCAGGTATCTACAGATGCCTTTATATACTTGTTAAAGACGTTGAATATAACATTCGTGAAGTATGGGTGATCCAGGATTACGGTGTTCAAGAATCTTGGACGAAGATCACTATCCATACCAGATTTACAAACAACTAACCTTCGAGGCTTATTACGTCATTAAAGAATGGCAAGATTGTATTGGTGATCGGAGGTAATCTAGTTATGTATGACCCAGAGCAAGGAAGTGCTAAAGAACTGAATGATCGTAGTTGTGTGTATTTTGCATCAGGGATAACCTATTTTGAAAGTTTAGTCTCACCGAACTCCGGTACTTAATTATTCGGGTTAAGAAGCGCGTACGGAGTTGATAATTTGTCCAAGTTAGCTAGAGTTGATAAACTAAGCCAAACCTGATTAGAATTTCCTCCAAACCAGATTAAGAATATTCTTGAAGCTGAAGCTTCTTATGTAATAGCTTAATCTTCATTATATATCATTTTTCAGTTTCAAAAAAAAAAAAAAAAAAAAAAAAAAGCGCGTACGGAGGGATCAATTGAAACGAGAAGCCTATGAAGAAAAACGTCTTTTACTTATTGGTCCTAAAAACTTATTTTTCGTCAAACCCATTCAGTAATGTATCCTGGCATTTCCTGTGTCTGTATTTCGTATACTGTCTCAAGCAATGCATCTTCCTAGCTATATATATACAAAAGTTCGGTTTGGCTTGTCCGGAACTGCTTTTTCGTTTGATTTAAGTTCTGTAATTTTATGAACTGTTTTTATATTTGACCATGATCTTTTATTACAGCTTTAATTAAGCATATTCTATTCCACAACCCGAAGCACTGGATCCACACCGCCAATGGAATATGTCACTGTGATGATCCTCCTGACGACACCCATAAACAAAAGATATAAAGACCAAGAATATTAGAACCAAGACAAAGAAGAAATGAGCTGCCTGCATCTTCATATTATCTCTTGTTAATGAATTTCTTCTCTTGGAATTTTCGACAGTGTGAATATCTCAAGTGGTTGCATTACTTCAGAAGGTCATCATATTTATAGCACAAGTCAGTAAGAAATCGATAAAAGAAATAATTAATAGAGTGTTTCTAAAAATAATGGTAAAAATAAAGTAGAAATTAAGGAAGCAAAAAAAAAAAAAGAAAATCAAATATGCTCATAAGTCATAAACGAACTAGAAAGATATTAGGATTAAATGATTTCAAACCATTTAGCCATCTATATATTGTTTGTTTTTGCTAGGTTTTCAACTAACTGCATTTGGGGATAGTAACTTGGTATAGCTTTTGAATTTGCTAACAAATTCACAAATATGTAATCTGAGAGTCGTACAGTGTGTGGAGATAACGGGAACTGATAGAGAGAGCCATTCCCCCACGGATTGTCCCCGCCATGAAACTACTCCAGTTGTAAGAAGAGTTACGTGTTTTTCTCACTGCGTCTCGGCATCGTTTTGAATTATTAATACTTGGAGCAACCAAGATGTGAAGTTAGAGCTATGTTGTGCCTCATACCGTGAGAAATTCTTTCATTTTTCCTGAGCGAATTGTTTGGGACAAATTTTGAATCCAAGTTGTCGGTATTTCCCACTCTTTGTTTAAGACTATTGGTAAATGTTTGTCCAACTTTAACTCCGTTAATTATTCGGGTATCTCAGCCCATGTGGACTAATCAATTGAAACAAGAAAAACAAAAAAATACTGTAATAATTTTGTGAGGAATGCACAATGTTCTCTTTTGCCAGTACACTAACAAGATTTCATAAAAATACTGTAATAATCTATTGAACTGACCAACAAACCTTTTACTACTTGTCCTCTAACAAGTCTTGACCGTCTGCCACTATGACGAATCTCCAGTCTTCTTGCTAGACTTGTGAGAACTCTGCCAGTAGATAATGAATGTTAATAGACTAAATCAGCTAAGATAACTACAACAAATTACTTTTTCATTCAAATCAGTGCACTTGAGCTGTTTTAAGAGATAATTCGTGGATATTTAGTGTCAAGACAGGTACTAAAACAGGTATTCAGGTATAGATAAAAATTACAGCCGCTTCTCTGTTTAGCAGCTCATCAACGATGCGACAGAAAAATCTATTGAAGCTCACTGTGCCCTATGATTTTGGGTAACTGTCTACAGGTAACAAAAGGCTACAGCCAGCTGAGGATTAAGTGACACTATCACCTTGCCTGGATTTCTTCTTTAAACAACAGTTCTCTTCATCTTCTAAGAATTTCAGTTTGTTCTTTATCGCAGCAATTTTAGCACTTCGACTCATTTGACCCGAATGAGTACTACTACCCGCTTGACTTGATTTCTTCTCTTCACTGACGATACCAACTTTGAAAGGTTTTGGGGATGTGCTGGACATTTCCAGATAGTATTTCTCACTAGCATAGCGGATAACCAATGGACGCCCACAAGCCAATCTTCCATTCAATTTCTGCTTTGCTAGTTGTGCTTCCTGCATGCTCACTTCAAATTGGGAAATGAGGTTTTGACAGAGACATTAACAAACTAGAGTAATGGATGATATACCTCTTTAGTACTGAACTGAATGAAAGCGAAACCTCGTGGCTCTCCTCGCTTTGGACCACGTGTGTGCCATAAAAATTCCTCCGACTCGATCTTTCCATAAGGAGAAAACATCTTGATCAAGACCGACCTAGAGTTTAGAATAAAAATTCAGCGACCATTGGTACTAGTATAAGGGGAGGGAGGGACACAACAGTTAATATTAGTAACGGAGGGAGGGAGAGGTGACACATACTCAGTTATTCTTTGATCAAGATTACCGATGTATAGCCTTCTTTCACTCGCCTCGGCAGCCAACCCATTAGAACCCTGTCGTTATTAACGAACTCAGTCAATCAACAATACCAGACTGTTTTAACTCCAGAATCATACATATGCATCTTTTAGGTATAGCTCAGTAGCTGGCAACCAAAGATAGGCATGAAGGGCGACAGATGCGTTAAACACGATACCTGTTTCCCGCTTATGGATGGCCTAAAGATTTAAGAGGATAAGATCAGTGTCTACCATTTCAGGGATAATGGTTTATGGTACTAGAGTGGGCGATTGTTACAACAAGCTAAAAGATAACATAATTATGAAGCATAATGCTAACATTACAGGGATTTGCGCAACACAAGTAGCAAAATCATATATTGAGTTCATCAGCTGACGGAATACGACATTCAATTTACCCATAAAAATACATGTGTTTCAAAGATTAAAGAATTTAAGATCATTGCCTACCATGACAGGACAAGCGGAGTATGATACAACAGAGGCAGTTCACTGCAACAAGCTCAAAGAGGTTAAAGATCAGTTCCTCACCATCTGCATCAATTCGAACAAAATTTCAAACTTATTAGCTACTCCATTTTCAAAAAAAAAACTCAAATGTAGATTACTGAAAACAAACCCAAACAAAACAAAACAAAAATTATGACTACAATTTCTTCGTCTACAGTAGATTTCAACATTAGAACCAGAAATTGGTAATCGTAAGGAACTCAAAACCATGATTTGTTTCTTCTTAAATACCGAAATTCATCGATTCAACCACAGTTTCACTAAAGTATTTTTTTGATTTGATAATCAGAAGTAAGAAATCTATCTAATTAAACGCAAGAAAATGAATTAGCCTTAATTGTGAGTTTATAAATAAACTTAGGGTTTCTTATCAGAGATTAAATAACTATAGAGATCAAGAAAAGGAAAATACTGAAATTAGGTCGAAGAAGAGGAACTTACATCGTAGCAGGTTCTTCTCTGCGGAGAGATGACTAAAATGATTCTGATTCTGATTATATTAAAAAAAATGATAGGGTATTTCTGTAATTATGTGTCATATTTTGACCGCAGAGAGGTAGGCCTGTCAATGGAAGAATATCCGTCGGATATTTAGAAATCCGATATCCGACAGGTTAAGCATTACCGGATATTCGATATCCGATAATATCCTATAGGATATCAAAATCAGATATCGATTCCGATAGGCTAAGCTGTCGGATATCCGATAAATATCCGATAATATCCGGTTATACCAAAAAAGCTTAAAAACCCTTGTAAAACATTTTCATAATTGACCCTTATCGGATATTTATCCGACAATATCCGATACTACACTTGAAATTAGGATAAATTACAAATAAGTTCCTATACTATCGGATATTAACATTTCGGATAGGGTCTAATCCGTTTCCGATATGTTAAGTTAGAAATATCCGATTCGATATCCGATATCCGATACAACGGATAAAATCCTATAGGATCTCGAATATTCGGAAACGGATTCCGGATATCGGATAAATATTGACAGGCCTACAGAGAGGATTTCCGGATAGTTCTTTTGGATCCGGAAAAATAATAGAAGGGCCTTTAAAATGTGATAATCCATTTCTCAAAACAAGGGTTTGAAAAACAAAACTAACTTATGGAGGTTGACTTACCTGTAAATCGGAGAGTATAAGTAAGGTGTTTGGATACCAGAAGTAAAAATCAATCTCGAAATAATTTTAGAAATCATTTTTAAAATTTGATCTCAACCAAACTTCTGATTTCTTTGCTTCTAAATATCGAGGTATACTTCTACTCTATGGATAGCAAAAGCAAAATTAGATTTGGTTGTCAAACACCCTCGAACAATCAAAAGTTGGTTTGGATGTTACTTTTGAGAATGAACTCTATAAATAAAAAATGGAAAAAAATGTTCGGAGTGGTTTCTTTTTTCGTGAATCATAATCTTTTTTTACTCCTCAGTTCTGAAACGGCTCTTGTTCCGGAGAAACAGATGCACTTACGTATCTAGTTGTCAAACATGCTCCAAGTAATGGTGAACCGGTGATGGAAAACTTTTTTGCTTGGAAACGGAACAACATATCCTAAGTAGGGATATCCTTTATCTAATTAGGAATTGGTTAACTTAAATGATGTTTGTCTCAAATTTTATCTTATCCCAGACTAACATAGAAGTTGTTTGGTTAACAACTCAATCACCCGAAAGATATCCTAAGTATAACTTGAATCATGTTTGTTTCGCTCTCGAATTTAAACAACATTATGCAAATAACAGTATCCAGGTCTAGTGGAAAATAGGTTCACAAAATAAGCAGTACATTAGACATTAGCCGCGGCAGCGACGCTGATAATCATTCCACATTGCATCTGCGATTTAAGTTCGAAGTTCTGAATCTACTTCTCGTTGTCCATTTCTCACAAGTGTAGGGCATTCATTGTCTTGTTTCATTCTTGGATCGGTTTCTAGTAGGTTTTGTAAGTTCTCATCATCGAAAATCAAGTCATTAATATACTCTCTGTGGATGTGGTTATGAAGGATGCAACATGCAAGTACAATTTTCACTTGTGATTCGAATGGATATTGAGGCTGACGTTGCAAAATAGTGAAGCGTCTTTTAAGTATACCGATAGCACGTTCAATTGCATTCCGTAATGATGCATGTCGGAGATTGAATAATTCCTTTGCATCTTTTGGACGATTTCCACCAGATTCCTTCAAGTGATAACGGACACCACGATATGGAGTAATAAACTGCGGCATATTGACGAATCCTGCATCAGCGAGATAAAATTTCCCTGTACCAACAAAAAAAGGCTAAGTTATCAATCAAGCTTTCCCTGCATATAGGATCAACGTGATTATAGACTCTACTGCATATATGATCTTCTTACCCATTCTAAAATGAAGTACAAACATTGTACAATTTTCCCTGCTGTTTGAGGGTGAAAACGGTTTCTGCTGATTTCGGTAATTTCGCGTGAGTGGGTGAGAAACGAGTCTAAACCCTAAACAATGTACTGCAAGGGAGTACTTTAGATTCGAGAGATCAATCTGTACAAATCTGGCCTAAACCAAGAAATGGTCGTTCCAGACTTGCTTCGGTCACAAAGTGAAGGAGAAGGGTTGGTTTTAGGGAGGGAAGCGAAGAAAGTGTTGAGACCAGAATAGTTGATTCTGGAATAGTAGTTGTTTGACTTGTATCAGAAAGTGAAAGCTAACAGATGGAAAAGCTAGCAAGTGATTTCTGAGTGTTGTATGCTCCTGACCAAAACTTGTTGTTTGGTGGAAATAGGTAAGACCTATTTATACAAGTCGTAACATAACGTACTCTGGTCTCGTAGAAAATGGAAACGGCTGATTAAAGTGAAAGGAGGTGATAAATGGGTAACGCCTAGAATTGATGTTCCATAATGAAATGAGCGTTTCACCATTATTCCTTTTATTTACTAACCGACTCATTCTTATGACACTTTCATGTAACGGGTGTAGTGTACGCCGCACGCTGTAAACCGTCAAACCATTACCCTTTATGAGCATCTCCCAGTTTGTGACATGTGTTAGATGTATGGAGTATTTTCATGGGAAAACGTGTAGCATGTGGTGTTGCTTGGCAAGTTGATCTTGGGAGACTTTCCAGCTCGGTGGTGACCCTCGACGGTCGAGATTTTGCATCTTGAGAGGAAGCGTAGCCGTTGATTATTGCAACTCTTCGTTTGGTAGCTGGCGGCATGAAAGCGTGGCCGGCAAGCTAGGATTTTGGTGTACTTAGGCACGGCCAAAAGTTAGGGTCTTGGTGTATTTTGGGCGCGACCACAATTAAGGCTTGGCGTTGGGCCACAAGTTGCCACTCGTTAGCTGGTGACCTTGGACGGTTAAGATCTGCATCTCAAATGAAAGGGTGACCGTTGATCGTTGCAACCCTTCGTTTTGGCAGCCAGTGACATAAAGAAAAGGCTGGCATGGTATAGGTGCGGCCAAAATTAGGGTTTAGTATAAATCGTGTTGTTTGGTGATCGCTGTCGTAGGCGTCAAAAATAAATTACACTTTCTTACTACTCAAAATATATAATGAAGCAAAGGGCAAGAAAGGATCGTTCCCACAGAGAGGTCTTGGTTGTCAAATTGTTTCGGTTCCCTATGAATAACACCGGGGGTCTTGTGATAATAAACTAAATAAAAGTAAAACAATAAAAAGTAAACACGCAAATCAAGGATGTGAAATATTGGATAAAGGTTTCATCTTCAATTGTAAACAAGTTTTTGAATAAATGAATAGAATTCGTATTTAATCTCGCTATCATCAAAAGCCATAGAATACCTTATTGCAAGAATACTCCGTAAATTCCTAATTCATCACACACACATTAGAGCTGCGTATGTGAATCCTACCTAAAGAATAACCTAACGCCTTGCGCTAATCAAGTTCAATTCCTAGGAGCATTAAGTTTCAGAAATAGGCTAATCAATGCAATTGTAATATATTGCGCAAACAATTCGAACAAAGGTCAATTTCTACATATGACTACAAGGATGTATCACTACAAACCATAATCATATCATGCTACTCGTATTCAAGGTTATCGCTCGATGAAAACCCTAAAATAGCTATAGATATGGATGTGAGTTCAATCAATTCTAGACTTAACTAAACAAACATTCAATCATATTACAATACATCAATCATGCAATTATTATAACCCGTATAAATCAAACGATAATATTGAGAGAAAAACTAATTCATAAAAATCCATAACTTGTTTTCAAAATCCAACTACATCTTTAACCAATAATAATAAATCAACTACTTGGGTTTTTGGAAATCATCATAGAAAGCAAAAAAGAAAACTATCATGTGAAACCCTAGAACAAAAGTAGAAGCCTCCCTAATGGAGATATTTAGGTTTAGAGAAAGACTTTTCTATTTATATGCTTCTCCCATTCCAAAAGGATACTCTTTCCAATATTAGGTCAAATCTTCTCAAAATCCATCTCCAAGTGGTCCACCAAGCCCATGTGTGAAAACATATCTTCTGGAATTTTTGGGTCCAAAACGGTTCGACGGATTACTGACGTCATCACCGGAATCCGGTCACCGGTCGCCGGAATTTGTCACCGGAAAAACCGTCTCTGGCCGCTTTTGTCATCGGAAACTATCGCCAGCAAGTGTGTACTCCCAGCAACTCATCTCTGCTTCTCTTTAGTTCATACATTCACAAAAACCATCTAACCCAACTTCTTATTTCTTACGAAAACGCACCCAAAAGCGTGACCCTTAGCTCATATGTCCGACGGACAACTCTTGTATCCAACACATACCCCCTTCGCGATTCACTGAAATATTGTGATCCATACTCTAAGCTCTGAAATCGGGCATCCCAGGCTAGTACCACCGGTTTACCAATTCTACTCTGTTTTCGCATAATTTCTGCAGCTTTTTGGTCATGTAACTTCCCTGGCTTATCTGTAGCACCAACTAATTGTCACAGTAGCACTCTTCTCAACCCTACAACAAACCTCTCCATCACTGCCAGACATCCCTCACAGCTGCAGCTCCACCAAACATTCGACTGGGTGGTAGTTCTGTTCTGCAACCATAACCCGCACCGTAGGTACCTGCCCTATACATACATCTAAACATTTCAGCTGCAATGCCACCATCTGTTGCAGCTCTACCAATCAGTTCCTCCATCCTTGAGCTAAACCTCAACTGCACTACAATTCCATGGCACACTTGACCCTTGCCTGCAATAGCTGCAATTTCGAATTGAGCACAACCCCATTCGGCCAACAAACCACAGTCCAGGCACATTTGAGTCCCCTGCACCAGCTCAAACATAGTTCATTATTCTCCAAGTATCAGAGCATCACTGAAATATTCATTCTTCCACCTTCGATCATTAAGCTTGGCAGTAATATCTTCCTCCGACTGCAGTTCAACTCATACCACCAACACTTCTCTGCATCTTCCTTCATTGCACCTCGGACTCGAGCTCTCAGTCCATATCAGCTCATGTTCTTCTTCAAACTCTTTTCATTGATCACCAGTCAGCCACCAAGCTCTTCACTTCTTCATCGCTGCCATCAAAAGCGACTCCACCAACAACACCTGTAGCTTCATGCCAGCAATGCTTGACAAACATTTCTTCTTGAGCTACAGCCTCCACATAATTCATCTTCACTGTACTGCAACTCAGAGACAGCAGCAACCACTATCTTGAACAACATCAATCCTATGCCTAATGAACCCTTGACTAACAATCCCTGGAATCAGACCTGGCTCCTGCACCACCTTAGTTCTCAGCTCCTTCTTGACCCTTTCATAACCATCTGGCCAAACTCCAACTCCTATTTATCTCTGCAATTCTCGGCACATCACAGACTCCATAATCCTTGTAGCTCAAACCCATAACTGCTCATTGCAGCAGCACCATTCCCACATGACTGAGTTCAACCTATTCTAGTAATCTAGGCATCAACAATTTTGTCTAAGCCAAACATCACTTCACTGCCAGCTGCAAACCTTAGCGTTGGCAACACAGAGCTCAACCAAATCCACCATCAAAACCTCAAATTGAAGCAGCTGCAATTGCATCATACAGTGCCTATTTCAGTTCCAGTGTCAACAACACCATGAGCTCAATCTTCTCAACTGCAACTCTCTCCTGCAATGCCATTTCCAAGCCTTGTTCACACTGACCTGCAGTTCAACTCCAGTTGCAGCTCACTTTCCCAGCTGCAGCCAAACTCAAACCCCTGCATTCTTCATAACCAGATTCAATTGCACCACTATTCATTCAATCACAATACTCCAGCCATACTTGTGCAACACAACAACTGCTAGTCTGCAAAGCAGCACATCACATCTACCCGCAGTCAATTATATTCTCCATTGCGATCTCAGTATATCAAACTACCAAATCGAATCCATCTGCTCAACACCATCACAGTACCAGCAATACCAGTTCAAATCCACGCTGTGTGTGTGTTTCTCGACTTCAGTTCATTGCCACCACCAGTTCATAGTTCAACTACAGCTCCCAGTTTCATAACAGCAACCCTAACGTCTTCATCCATAGCAAAATCACCATTTTCGTCTAATTAACCACAGACATACCACCAGATTCAAGACCCATTCTTCTCTGTTCCATTAGCCAGTCTATACAAAGAACAACGAGTCCCTAACTTTACATACTTAACCAAAGTTGTTCTATCTCGACTCTGTTGAACTCAAATGCAAACCCAAATACCTTGTTCATCTTGGTCTGGCAATTAGCGAACACCGACGTGCATCCAACACTCGATAATGGCTTGCTAGTGGCTGCATTCCCCGAAGCCGCAAAAATCATTCTTTTCCTGCGATTCATACATAACCCATTCTTCTAAACCTCATTGCACTTCTGAAATCCCACTCCTTCTTTAGCTCTGAATTCGAATGGCAACAATCACCATCAGAACCTGTTTTCTCATAAAACAAAAGAACCATAACCTCCTGTTGTTCTGTGCTTGTCTTAACCGGCCTGAAGTCTCTTGTGCGTAGCATAAGAATTCGATCGACCCTTGAGACTCATGGCAATTGACTTGGTTCAGCTGCAAAGGCAAGAACTTGCCTGAAACTGGTTGCAACAACATGAGTTTGGAATTCTAAATCGTAGAAATAGAGACCCAGTACTTATTCTGGGGAGGTATAAAGAGGGAGGTGCCCTGAGTAATTTTAGCAGGTGCCTATAGCAGTTCTGTAGGTTCTCTAGTTTGCGAAAACTTCGCTTGCTTCAGATGCTTCAGTTCTTCATACGATGTCGGATTGATTCCACTCTTTCGCCATTGGCTTCCGTCTTTTCGTTC
Source organism: Papaver armeniacum (assembly GCA_023531295.1). Lineage (NCBI taxonomy): Eukaryota > Viridiplantae > Streptophyta > Magnoliopsida > Ranunculales > Papaveraceae > Papaver > Papaver armeniacum. The sequence continues at coordinate 8,664 of JAJJWW010010783.1, read as the reverse complement.
TCTTCAAGATGATTGAGAAAAAGCCATGGATTTAGACGAGTTCCACTTCCTTTTACTCAAATGACTCCAAAACACATATAAAACTCAAAAGCAAACATAAGATACATAATTCACACGAAAATAGAAAGAAAGCATAAACTCTAGATAGTAAATATGGTGTATTCTACACCTATCATTTGTCTTAAGACCGCAAGTTTCCATGCGTTTGGTGGAGAACTTGACTGAGATGCATCTCGAATGGAAGGGTGGCCATTGATTATTGCAACCCTTCGGACCAAAGATTGCGCATGGCCTTGGCATGTATTAGGCGCGCCAAAAACTAGGATTTAGCGCAAACCGTGGTGTTTGGCTTTGGGCCGCAAGTTGTCATGCGTTATGTGGCGAACTTGGATGGTCGAGATCTCGCATCTCAAAGAGCGGGGTAGCCGTTGATTATTGCAACCCCTTCATTTTGGCGAGCCAGCGTTGAGCATGGCTTTGGCATGTGTTAGGCGCAGCCAAAACTAGGGTTTAGCGCAAACGTGATGTTTGGCTTTGGGCCGCAAGTTTCCATGCGTTATGTGGCGAACTTGGATGGTCAAGATCGGCATCTCAAAGAGAAGGGTATCCGTTGATTATTGCAACCCCTCGTTTTGGCAGCCAGCGTTGAGCATGGCTTTGTCATGTGTTAGGCGCGACCAAAACTAGGGTTTAGCGCAAAGCTAACGGTGTTTGATTTAGCCGCAAGTGCCATGCGTTATGTGGCGAACTTGGATGGTCGAGAGATCTTGCATCTCAAAGAGAAGGGTAGCCGTTGATTATTGCAACTTCGTTTTTTGGCGAGCGTTGAGCATGGCTTTGGCATGTGTTAGGCGCGGCCACTAACTAGGGTTTAGCGGAACCGTGGTGTTTGACTTTGGGCCGCAAGTTGTCATGCGTTATGTGGAAAACTTGGATGGTCGAGATCTGCATCTCAAAGAGAAGGGTAGCCATTAATTATTGCAACCCTTTGTTTTGGCGTGGAGAAGTGGATAGCATGGTTTTCCATCGGCACGGTGGTGCGGCTGGCATGGTTTGCATGCCTTGGAGCGAGAGAGGTGGTCGGCGAGTTTTCCCATTGGCACCGTGTGCGGCCGCATGGTTTTCCATTGGCACGGTGGTGCGGCTCATGGTTGGCATGCCTTGGCGCAGAGACGTGGGTCAGGCATGGTTTGCCATTGGCACGGTGGTGCGGTGGCATGGTTTGCATGCCTTGGCGCGAGACGCGTGGGCGCCGTTTGCCGTTGGCGGTGGTGGTGCTAGCATGATTGGTATGCCTTGGCGCGAGATGTGGCTAGCATGGTTTTCTATTGGAACGGTGGTGCGGCTGGCATGGTTAGCATACCTTGGCGTGTAGACGTCAGTATGGCATGGTTTTCCATTGGCACGGTGGTGCGGCCGCATGGTTGGTATGCCTTGGCGCGAGACGTGGCTGGCATGGTTTGCCATTGGCACGGTGGGAGAATTAGGGTTTGGTAATGTAAATGGTGGATTTTCGACAAGGGTAAAATTATAAACTATACTCCTGGGATCCGAAGATCGGATGAGTATTGAAGCCCATGTCTCTCATTAAAGCATGAAATCTCATGCCATAAATCTCGATTGAAGGCTATCTCGCTTGAGTATATGTAGATGTGTAGTCTCCCAGTGAGGCCACGACACATCATGAATACGAACAATTGATAATTGCACCAGGTTCGGCAATCGGATGGTATTGAGACTCATGTCTCAAAGCGTGAAAAGCTCAGGCCATAAAACCTGCGATCGAGAAAGTCTCTCGGAGAAGATGTAGATGTGTAGTCTCCAGGTGATACCATGGCACATCTTATACCTTATAGAATCGCAAGATTAGATGGCTCCTTGACAAAGATGTCTCATAGTATAGAGCAATAATGCGTCCCAGGATGCAACCCGGGTTTTCCCTTTGATTGTACAAAGAGGAATATGACCCTCCAACAAGTTCATATTTCTCAACCTTTAGATAATTAATGCTCCTAGATAGGAAGCTGTACGCTAGTATAGAGCCATCATTTAATTATCTCTAATCGCTTGAATATACATCAATATTCTACGATTCTTCGTTATATTTCGTCACTTCAATTCGTGGTTCTTCTCACAGAATTCCATGGGTTAGTGATAAATATTCAACGAAGCAGTATCCGAGCATCGAATAAGTCCCGACTAAAATGGTGCAATCAGTACTTAGCAATAATGCACGAGACCAGCATTTGAATGCGCAAACGAGCATTTCAAAATTGTGAATGAACGATGAACCTGCAAATAGGAAGGAAAAATAATAATAATAAAATATTAGCAAAGCGCCGGGACCGAGCTCATCACCGTGGCGTCATGTCGTGACTCCCGCGCCCAATTTTCTATTTTGTCATAATTTATTATTTTTCCTTGATCTCGTGAAAATTCTCTCGTTCGAGCAAATCTCCTTCGTTTCAAGGAAATTCTTTAATCTCTTGATTTTATCAAATAAATAATAAAATTAGGAAAGGTGTCGCGACCAAGCACCAAATGTCGGCCATGCCCTAGCCGTGGCTCTGGTCCCACACCTCACGTCCCATTGTTTTATTATTTCTCTCAAATTATGAAAATTCCCGAATTCATGAATTTTCCCTAAAACCATGAAAATTCCCTTATTTTATGAATTTTCTCTAAAATCATGAAAAATATTATAAAATTAGGAAAAATCATGGGACCAGAATCCTGTTAGTCATGCATCTGCCTAGGTCCCACATGCTTATTATTTTATTATTATTTGTTGTTTTAGTTTCCGATTCATGAAAACTCCCGATTTCAACAAAATACCTTGGTTTTAACAAATCTCTACGATTTTATGAAAATTCCCTAAAATCATGAAAATTACATAAAATTGGGAAGAGTACTGCGGGACATTGGCGTGGCCATGCCTTGGCCATTTCCTAGGTCCCACGCTCCATCATTACCTATTTTATTATTATTTTATCTCTCTCATTTCATGAAAATTCCCTAATGGTGGGTTTGTTTGGCACTTCACGTTTCCGAGAATTCTTAATCCCACGGATTATGAATTGGGATTATGTAAATTCCTTGTGTGTTTGGTAACTTAATTAAAATTCTTAGGATTTACGGAGTTTTCTTGTATTAAAGTCTTTGTACCATTTGGCATTACCCTCAAATCTTAAAATTGCATATGTATGGGATTTAGAGTTAAAAAAAGTGGGTCCATAAATCCCATGAAAAGTTTCCCAGCAAATCTTAGGGGGGAGGGGTCGGACTCCATATGGAGGATTTGCTGGAAAACTGAATCCCGTAGGAAACGTGATTCCAAGGATTCGGGCAACCAAACATACATAAGGAAACGTAATTCTACCAAATCCCTTGGACCCATAAATTCCACCTTTAAAATTCTACATCCAAACCCACCATAATTTCAGCAAACTCTCCAATTTCATGGAATTTCCCTCAAATCATAGAAAATACATAAAATCACATAAATCTGGAAAAGTGTGGGACCGTGCTTGTCAGCCGGCCGGCCATGCCCTAGCCGCGGCCGGTCCCACACCTTGCAATTCCCTGTTTTATTTATTATTTTTCATTATCTCATGTATTTTTTCCTAGTTTCAAAGAAACTCGGATTCTCGCATATTTTTCGAATGTTGCTCAAATGCGCATCGGAAAATACCGAAACTCTCAGGGCTGAGACATGGACACTATGGTGACACGAGCACATCCCCTTGACCGACCAAGGGTGTCTCTAAGGCCTACAAACAAATGGCCCAAGATGTTTTAATGATTTTAACCTAATTTGCTCAATTGCTCATATTAGGTTCAAACTTCTCCAAACAATTAAGAGTTTGCTTGAATGACCATCCATCGTCCCATGGCCACCAAGAGATGGCCCCATGACCTCTTGGTCGGTCCCTCGATTCATGACCCGAGGTTTTATTATTTGTCGCTCACACGAGCATTATTTCAATAAATGATTAAACTGACATTTAATCATTCTTTCACCAACCAGGTCCTCTAAGAGACTTTGGTATTTTGCTCATTCGAGCATCTGGGCGTACATGGTGGAATCGTCATCCCATGTAGCCGGTCCCTTCTTCACTCTGCAGATTGATTTGTAATAAATCATCATTTTGATAAATTAGGTTTTTGAATCCATAGCTCTGCAGAAACATGATTCTGGGCAGATTCAAATACTCTGATAATTTTATGTTGATTCCATGATCAACGTTTTTATTTATTTTACTCCACCCATCACTCATTATATTAAATTAATATTTATTTTGGTCATGCTACCAACAATTCATCAAACGAGCAATATTTTCTTAAACCGGCAATATTTGCTCAAACTAAAATATTCTCTCAAACTAGAAATATTCGCTTCGAACTAGTAAGATTTGCTCGGATTCAATAATATTGGTTCAACTATCAATATTATTCGACAATTCAGCAACACATTTTTCTCGTCTTAGGTAATCAATCAACATAATAATACCTCGTCTCAGCAGACATATTTGATTCATGAGTTCCGAACATTTGCAAAACATGTTAAACTCAACAATACATGGACTCATCGTCCCATAAAGTCAAGAATCGACTCCACAATCACGAGATATCAATCGTGTCACATGGGGGATATTAACTAGGGTTTTGTCCGCTAGTCTGACACACGTGTGTTCACCCATGATGAGAATGTGAGCAAGTCGTGCGATCGATTGGAAGAGTCAGACAAAGTGAGGGTGGAAAATTAACCAAGTCTCGCACGATGAGTAACTTGGTTTTAACACGTTTCCACTTCCCCACTCTCGATTCCAAGAAACTATCACACTTCATGTGATCATGGTGTTCAACCAAAGATTATAAAATGTCTACTCAATCCCGATTGAAAGGATAAGATTCGAACACTTGAACATTCGCCAAAAACGAGGCAATTTCATCAAAGTTCATACGGACAATCTTTCGTTTTACACGAACTCGGAAAATCACTCTCAATTGAGCAAAATTCAATCATTCGAGTGTTCTTACGCTGAATTCACAACACACCTACAATCTCGGATCACCATTGATCTCACGCATTTCTCGACTTCCCTCTATAGATCAACCCATCCTCTCTTGTGACTGAATTTACTCGGGAACGGCCATTTTTCTTGGTTTGGGCCGGAGTCTTACATTGATCAATCCTGAACTTAAAAGCACCCCTCTTGGTATGCATCCATGGAGGGTTCAATACTTCGCTCGGTTCAAGGAGTCTCCACACGGTCGACTCTTCAATTCCATAAAAACCGGCAAATCATTTTCCCCATCTCTGATTGGCAACCACAGTGGAGATTAATCTCTCGGTTGCAATCTCACCAGTTTCACAAGATGGATGGTCTTGTGGTCCGGGTTATATGGTTCCAACACAAATGGCGCTAGCACTAGCAACAACAACAACGACGACAACTAGGATATCCCTGAAAACCATTCCCGCCTCTTAACATTGGTGGTGATGACACTCCTCCTCGCACTAACAAGGAGGTCATCCTCTGTTGGCCACACCTCGGGAAGTGAGGAAATCCACCACCCACCATTGTCGATCTCATCAAAGTGCAAGAGACTCTTGCAAAAATAAGACCGATATGGCTACGACATAGGAGGTATTTAATTAACGAAGGCTCTCACTGATATAATGTCGAGAAAACTCAAGGAAAGGGGAAGAGAAGGAGAAATCCTCATATGTTGATCCCGAGGTAATTCCACCATACAAAGTGGACGACGACGAAGTCCGCAAAGCCGCTAGATGATTCATCAAAAAAGAATCATCAAATTTCATTACTCCTAGATTTTGAGCGCCTTCTCGAGAACCGTTGAAGGACAAGACATCACATGTCCATCGTCACCGACCTCCTTTGTATCTCCGCTACGCAAAGGATCCGTCTTCCGAAAGGTTATACATCTCCAACTTTCACTATGTATGATGGAACTGGAAATGCTCGAGAACATGTCTCTCGTTTCCTGGAAGCCTTGGGAGAACATGAACACAACCACGTTGTTCGTCTCAAGGAATTTTCAAAATCTTTGAAAGAAAGGGCATACACCTGGTACAACAACATCGCACTAGGGACTATTAAAAATTGGGGAGAAATGATTAATGCCCTCTGAAAAGTACTTCTTTGTGTCATAGAAAATTACTCCTTCCGATCTTGGAAGAATGTTTCGTAGGAACAATGAATATCCCAATGACTACGTGAAAAGATTCAAAGTCCTCGTGCTCGACCGGTCATGATCCAAACGTCACTAGCAAAGAATCGGTAGGATCTGTGTATAAACGTATGATTCCTACATGAGCTTTGGTACCCAAAATCTTGCTCCTTCTTAGAGCTTCATGAAGTGGAGAAGAGATCGGCAACTACTGTACGCTTACCGGAAAAGAACAAAAGCTATGAAGAACCGAGAGACACTGGCAAGCACGTATGATCAAGAAGCAAGAAACGCCTCCAGCCTTCCACATAGACAATTTTGGTGTAAGGGAGCAAACGGAAATCTAAACCGCCGCGTAAGCATACCTCGCCTCCTTCAAAAGCACAAAGCAAGGATAAACAAGATGTACAAACCTCGACCAACGCACAAGAGTTCTGATCAAGAATCACCTCGACTTTCCTTTTTCCATTGAAGAGGTGATCGAACTCCCGATGTTCTGGGTCCAAGATGGTGCAACTCAAGTTGCCATATGTCAAGAAAGAACCAACTGAAGAAGACATGGAAAGTCCCTTACTCCGCCTCCAAAGGTTCGTCATCCCACAAGCAACTCAGCTTTGAAGTACATTTTCAAAGAGAAGGTTGACCAACAATAGCTTCAACCGGGGACCGAAGGATTACACAAGAATCCTCTCCGGGCCGACCTTTACACTCTCCAACAACCTATCAAAAGGCGGGTTCAATCCTTGGTCGAACGTGAATTGCTCATCTCTGCCGAAGGCATAAAGGAGAGACATGTCACAACATCTGGAACCACATTGTGTCAAAAGTCCATTCCAAATACCTGAGCCTCCAAACTACGTGCACACAAGAGATGTAAGACCGGGGACCGCTACCACGTAAGAAACGAATTTGGAAGAACGTTGACGATGCCGGCACCGCCATCAACAACATTCCACCGAAACCATCGATCCACATTTATCACTCGACAATAAGCTACTCATGCTCCTATCCCAATCGAGACCTTGAAGGAGCGTCTAATACTTATGGCTACATCACTTAAAGTGAACATAAGTTCAACCCTGACAAAAACCAAGTTTCACATACAATCAGAAGATCCAGATATGACATGTCCTTCAGACGTAGTGGATCCACGCGAAAAGATGGATACTTACTGTGCCTTTTTTTTTACACATCTCTCCAATGAAGAAAGTTATGACCCATAAGATTTGACTTTAATATTCCACCACTTGAGGAATTTCAAACTTTAACGAGGTTGAAGCAAGAACCCGCAAAAGATGCATAAACATTCATCAAGAGGTTCCGGTGACTGTGCAAGTCTCATTCCATGTCTATGTCATTTATTTCCCACATGCTATCCTAGCATGGGGACTTAATTATGCTAGCAACTCTACAAGATGTTATGAATGGTAGCTTCACCGCATTAGTATTTTAACAAGTGGTTGAATCTGATGTTTTACGAATCAAGCAATGAAACATTCATTACCATGAGGTCCAAACAAGGCAAAGAACACTTTAAATAAAGCGTCGGTAAGTCCATGTTCCACAAAATCGTAGAAGTTCTTCATGTTGTCAAATCCCAAACCCACTACCAACGAATCCAATAAATCAATAGAAGATACCTGTGCTTAGATGATCAAACCCTAAGACATTCGACGCTAAGGAATATACTCTCAACGCTCAAGCATCTAAGAAGCCATCAAATTGTACTCCCAATCAAAGAGTACAACACAAATATTCCGAATGAGATACACATTGATTCAACACCAAAGACGATCAAAAGTGTAACTAAACTACAATCGATAAGTCTTCATTATCCCATGATAAGACTTCAAGCATATGAAACATTATTCATACATGGATGGCACTAACTCCTTCAACATACACTGGCAACCCGAGGTGATTCCATGAAACTTCATCAACTAATTTCTCTACATCACAAGCCCCCGCATGATTTAGAACTTTCTTCTTCACCAATCACATCCAAAGATGAAAACTACTAATGCTATCTATCAGACTAACAATATCGACTCCATCACAAAGCCCAGCTTTCGGTAAGTATTTCGTGAGCATTCAGATGAAACTCAAGACATCTTCATCTTAAATACTTGACAGCTATTTATGTGTCTATTTTGATCTCATTTATCTATTTTGTTAAGGCTCATTTTGTATTGATTTTAGCTATTCATATAGGTGTTTTTGAGAAATAAGATTTTGGGAGAAAATTTAACCCTAAAAGTATTTTTTTATGGGGGAGAAAATTACTATACGCTTAACTTCATTGGATAAGGGCGCCCAATTACTATGGGTACACCATTGATAAGGGACACCTAATTGTTATTTACACCCTGTGGAACTTCCAAAGGTATATAAAGGCACCCCTAATGTTAAGGGGTGACCTTTTCAACTTTTCAAATAAAGGAATTGGCGGAAAATGTGCTCTTTTCATGG
>JAJJWW010010782.1:0-153156 GCA_023531295.1 Papaver armeniacum | reverse complement strand
TTCCTTCAGATATTCTACGAAACCTTAAACAAACCCTATTTATGCATATATAGTATGCATACCAGGCTCCGAGATCGAAACCTAAGCCGTGAGTTGACTACTCTAAGTCGAAACTTGGTAAGAACGAAGAAAACCATCCATTTACAGTAAGATTGCTTCGAAATATTCTACGAAAACCTTAAACAAACCTTATTTATGTATTGTATGCATGTCCTGCTCCAAAGATCGAAAACTCGGTCATGAAGTTGATACTCTAAGTCAAAAACTTGGTAAAAATGACGAATCCATCCATTTACAAAAGATTTCTTCAGATATTCTACGAAACCTTAAACAAACCTTATTTCGCATATTCTATGTATACAATGCCCGAGATCGAAACCCAACCGCGAGTTACTACTCTAATTCGTAAAACTTGGTAAGAACGACTTAATCCATCCATTTACAAGTAAGATTCCTTCTTTGATATTTTACGAAACCTTAAACAAACCTTATTTATGCATATTCTATGCATACCATGCTCCGAGATCGAATCTGCCGCGAGTTGACTACTCTAAGTCGAAACTTGGTAAGAACAACGAATCCATCCATTTACATAAAAGAAATATATCGAACTGGATAAGAAATATATCGTAATTGAACACCCTGTGTTCGAAGATTACTGCAGTTAAATGACCATATTACACTTACTAGAAATAAAGGTAATAAATATTACTATGAGATTGTGAAAATTACTAAACTATCCTTATCCTAAATAAGTAAAGTTAATATTACATGATAATGAAAATGATCATATTACCCTTCATGGAAATTTGTGCAATAAATATCATGGAGATTGTGAAAGCGACCACTACCCATATCGAAAAAAAGTAAAGTAAATACTACCGCTTGTGAAAATGACCATATTACCTTCTGGAAATTAATGCAATAAATATTATGAAGCCTATGAAAATTACCGCCAGACCACGCTTTATCGGAAAATAAGTAAACTAAAAATTATAAATTGTTAAAATTACCATATTACCCTTACTAGAAATAAAGGTAATAAATATTATGAGACCGTGAAAATTACCAGAGTACCCTTATCTCATGAGTAAAGTAAATATTACAAATAGTGAAAAATGTATGTAATTATTTACGTAGAAGGCGTGTATGTGATTGTTTACTGAAGGTTCAGAAAGATTTCGCGTCACCACTCGAGCATTATTTTTGAGCATTACATTTTGTTTACAACTCTTATGAAGGGTTGTCATAAAGTTAGTGTGTATTAAAGAACCACAAACTTGATGTAACATGTAATAGTGTAGGCATGGTTAGTGGTGTAGACTTCCATAAAGGAGGTTGAGGATCAAATCCCCCATCCTCATTTCTTCTAATGTTCTATATTTTTACTTCAACGACACTTATAAGTGTTGTTATACATTTTTCTTAAAAAAGAAAAAAAAGCCAAAACTTGTGAACTAGCAAGGATGGCTGATGAGCTAGACGTCTCATGCAGTAGATTCATGTTCGAATCTCCCCTATAACCTCATTTTTTTCCAACATTATATATTTTTACTTCAACAACACTTATAAGTGTTGTTGTAGGTTTCTATTTTTTTTTTGTGCTGTGAAACTTGTGAACTAAAAGGGTGGTTGATGAGCTAGACTTCCATGCGCAGGGTTCATGTTCAATCTCCCCAAAGATTTTTTTCATTATCATATTTTTGTGTTCTTCAACAACACTTGTTAGAATTGTGATAGCTAAGTCACTACATATATGGAACGAAGTTGTGATAGCTAAATGTCGTCACAACTGTTTTGCTTAAGGTGTTGTCGTTTGTTTTCTTAGCGCAACCCCTTGTTTCCTAAGGGTTAGCGGTGATGATATATGACAACTCTTCCTTTGAAATCGCTTGTAAACATAGGACTTTCTACGATGTTTAGAAAAGTGTTGTAAATCTACGCAGATGTATATTTTTCCCGTAGTGTTAGTAAATCCAAATCGCTTTCCTTACATACTAGATACATGATTCTTCAGGGACAAACTCGAAGCCATTTTGAAGGAGCATTTTCTAGCATGAAAATATTGAGGACTCGATTATGCGATCGGTTGAAGACGACTAGATGAATAATATTTTGTTTTATTACATTGAGAAAGATGTCTTTTATGCTATAGACAATGAAGCTATCATACAAACCATTCGAAAGTACAAAAATTGTAGGGGAAAGTATGAAATATGTATTAACTCGGAGGTTATTAATAAAATTTATAAAGCTATACGAAGTGCCTCTACCAACATAAGATCCTGGATCCGCCACCGAATCTTCCCACTCTATCTAACACCGCATATTCGAGATCTCGCCATTCTCAAGTTCATGTATTTTCTCAAGAAAGTCACCTTACATCATTTTATCTACCCCATATGTAGATCCTATCGTACCCAACAAAAACTTCCCATACAAGCATATATGGAATCCCCACCAACCTCCCGAAGTAAGTTTTTTCTATTGGTGTGCTTCCCTCGATAGAATCTCCACACAAGACTCCTTACAGAGGCGCAACTTCAAGCTTGCTAGCAGATGTCCCATGTGCCTTAATAGTTGTGAATCCACCCCCCATCTTCTCTTCAGTTTCCCATTTGCCACTCACATTTGGAACTCGCTTACTCCACACTATTACACTTGGGTTCATCCACCATCCATCCCCGCCACCGGCCAAAAGTTGGTCATCAAGAAACATTCATGGACCGCAAAGAATATATGGGATTTGCTTCCAGCAGCTATACTTTCGAGGATTTGGAAATAACATAATCGGAGAATATTTCAAGGTTTAAATCGATCTTCATCTCAAGTTATCATCGAAATGAAGGCCAGTATCATAGCTTTGAGTACTGCCTTTCGAAGAGACATTAACTACAATCTTAATCAAAAGATCTCATGGGAAAGTATTTTTCATTAAAAGTTTCTTTCATGGGTCTCTGCGGTTCGCATGTAACTTGCATCTTTTTGACACTATGTAATTGTATAATTGTTTCATTTCTCTCTCAATAAAATCTTCTTTTCTCGATCAAAAAAAAAAAAAAAAAAAAACTTGAAACATGTTCCTCTTGGGTTGCTTGGTCTCAGTAAGGTGTTTGGTTATTATTACACAATGAACTTGTGTAATGTGGTACCTTTCGTTGGTACTTAGGAAAGTGTATTCTTCAATATCCTTCCTCGTACATGATTAGAGCAGGTTATTTGGACCGATTCGTATGACCGTATCTTTACTCCGCGATCATCCTATTTAATGTCAACGTGTTAAACCTAGCGAGGCTAAACCCGATGAGTCGTGTTGAGATTATTAGTCTACAATTATGTGATTTATATGCCTTCTAATCCCTAACATTGCAAGCGGGTTTTTGAGGTTAGTTAGGCCCCGGTTCTAGGATTCTATGATTCATATCCCCGATTTCTTTTCCCTTATGCTTTGTTTATAATGGCTTTTACTCTATCGCCCAAATTTTACTAAGAGTTATGAATAATAGGTAAAAGATTTAGTTCCAGAAAAATAGGAAGACGAGAGGAAATGGTGTGAGCGGCAATAGTTGAAAATGAATGTACTTATAGTATTTGGGAGTCGTGTGGCGCGTTGAGAATATAGTCGTTGGTTTTTACCACTGGCGGTTCTTATCAAACTTCCCGCAACGCCGGTGGTACTTGTCCATCTCGCTTAAGGGTCTTCTTCCCCACCGCCTGCCACCCATCATAACCGTGCAAGGTCTTAGTCCTACTGCGCGTTTCTATGTCTGCTGCCCATGTGGTTTTACCATAGTGGAAAAGTGGATTTGTTCATCCACCTGGCTGCAATGTTTTAATACCTGATCATCCATCAACCCAAAGAAAATCACCGGTCAGGTCAATCGGGTTCACCCATCAGTTTAACTAAAGGGTCACGGGTCACCATATTATGGCTAATAAAATATCCGAGTATCCGACTTCAATAGATAATCCACAATCAATTCCACAAATATTTTTCTAAGAAAATTAATAAGTACTTCCGTTCAAGCATTTTAAATGAGAGAATAATCATCAAGTTTGAAACATCAAAATTATCCACAAATGTAAAAAGGCTTAAGAAGTAACCAAGCAAGGTACTGTTGCAGTTTAATTCTTAGTTCTACTTTAACTCCTATTATCAAGGAAGATTGTTTAGATTGAAATGTTGGCTATAAGCATCATTTGACATAAGAATCAAAGACAGATTAACTATATGTGGTTTAATCAAAATAACTACAACTAAAATTAAGTGAGAAAGAAAACAAAATTAGCAGTAGCAAAGTGAAACATCCAATACAAACAATGGATTTGACATAATCAAATGGTATAAACTAAATAATTGTACACTAATCACAATCACATGTTATTGGTATTCACTATTCAGTACTCAATGTGATGCTTCTAATGAAAATAAGGACAAAAAAAAATTCAAAAACGAAAGTAAAATCAAATGCATAAACTATAAACACACATACCTTACAAATTAAAATCAATCACTGCAACGATTTTAGGTTTTGGGTTTCCTTCATCTAGGTTTAGGTTAAGAGTCTTCAATCTCTTTGATCTTCTTCATAGTTGATCTTCTTATATGAGTATCCACTAAAGATGCTTTGAAAACAAGCACACACATAACTTCTCTATTGGAAATCGATGATCATTAATTTCTCAATTTGAAAATTAAAACCTCCCCACTGCTGAGTTTCTCGTGAGAAAAGAGAAAAGAAGATAGAAAAAAAAAAATTTTTTAAAAAAACTGATAGAGTTAGTAATCAAGCAAACCGGATGAAACCAATGGGCCTGGACGGTTCGACGGTTAGTTGGACCGGGCGGTTCGACCGTTCTCTCGGCTTTTCTTTGCATATTAGTGGGTCAAGGGTGAACCAACCCGTTTTTTCTACTGTTCACAGTTTCTGGTTGAACCGGGCCGTCCGGGTCCGGGTTTTAAAAACATTGCCTGGCTGGCCAAATTTGCATTTGACCATGCGAACTTCCCTTTACCACTCACGTCAAGCATACTCACACACTTCTTTCAACGAGTGTGTACAAAAATCGGACTCAGCTCCTCCTTCTGCAAACCATTATTCTTGACTTAAATGTCAAATTTCTTAAATTGAAATTTGAAATGTATACCAATAATGCATCCAAAGATCTTAAAATATAAATTTTGTAAGAAAATATAATACATAGTATAGGAATAAGAAGAAATTGCGTCAAAGGGTTTGACCTAGAGGATTAAAACATGCACTTGATTTACGGTATTTGTACAATATGAAAACGTGATTCGGGAGTTTACGACATGACACATCAAGAATCTTCATTTGAACTGATAAAGGGCGACATTACTAACCAAGAAGGAAAAAGAAAAAGAATGTGGTAACTTGTAAGAATTAATTATCATCTTAATTAGCGTACTATAGTAACTTGTAAGAATTAATTATCACGTTAATTAGCGTTAATTGTGCTGCTAGCGTTAATTTTGACAACATTGCCAGCATGCAGCAGGCAACAATTCCGAGAGGGAGAAAAACAGCTGCCTATTTAAAGGCCCCATTCCATGTACACATGGAACTCGTTCACCAGACAAATTAAGAAGTATTTCTGAATCTGATGATCAAGTATGATGATGACAACAACTACTAGGATGCTGAGATGTGTCTCAGTCGTCTCAATTGTGATATTTGCGGTGTTGGTTAGTGAGTGTTCATCTCAACGTAGCGTTTTTGATCCCATCCACGTCTCCATAAAGAATGATATAGGACATGGAGTCGAGCTAAATACTTGGTGCAAATCGAAGAACACAGATTTCGGACACCACAGACTAACATATGGTGCTGAATTCCGTTGGAAGTTTAAGATCAATTTTTGGCATACAACACTATATTGGTGTAAAATGTGGTGGACTGATGTAAATGGAAAATACACGGAAGGTAGTTATGCTATTTATAAAGCAAAAAGAGACTGGGATAAGTGCGAGAACGAATGCCATTTTTCTGCTCGCAGAGACGGTATCTATAGAAAAGAAATGTATAACGATGATGCATATGATTTGGTGTATTCGTGGCCAAAGTGATTAGTGATTCCTTGATTACGTACAAACTCGATGGAACATTCTCTATGTATGGAGAGTGAATTACGAGATGTGGCTATACATATATTGTTTGTTCAATTTAATATCTCTTGCCACCGGCCAATGGTATTGATTTTACAAACGAGTATACAAGAAAATAAAATAAATAAATGAATTTGGTTTCAGCTTTTTGTTTTAGTTTTGTCTACTACTTTCTCAATCACAAAATTGATTAAAAAGACCAAAATCAAAATTTTCTGGGTGAAAAAGACACTTAGGTTTTGATACTGTTTAAATAGCCAAAAATTTAAAAATAGGCAGGATGTAACCAGTTTCATCCAGTCCATTTTCAAATATTTTTTTCTTATTTTTATTTTACAGATGCATCCGCCATCCTTGCTATTTTTTAAGTTTAAACCAGATGAATCCAGTTCATCCTTGCTATATTTCTTTTGTCCATTTCACCCATAAAATTTTTTACTCGTCCATTTGAACCGTGTTTTAAATATTTTTGGACAAATGACCCATTTTCCGTTTCTCAATCTTTGACGAAGATTTAAGGTTTTTTTAAGAATCCTATACTACTTAGAGCATCCACAGTCATGGAGTATAACCAAATTTTTTGGTAAAAAACAGACGCAGTGGAGACGGAGTAAAGACTAAAGACTGGACTATAACCAAAACCCGGACCATATTTAGTCTTTAGTCTGGTCTTTAGTCTCAGCGTAATTTGAAGTTGCTTGATGGGGCGTAACTCAAAGTTGCGCCCAACAATTAAAAAAAAATGGGGCGCAATTTGGAATTGCGCCCCAACAATAATAAAAAAAAAAAAAAAATTTGGGCGCAACTTTGAGTTGCGCCCCAACAATAATAAATAAATAAATAAATTGGGCGCAACTTTGAGTTGCGCCCCAACAATAATTAAAAAAAAAAAAAAAAAAAAAAAAAAAAATGGGACGAGATTTGGAGTTGCGCCTGATTGGGGCGTAACTCAAAGTTGCGCCTGACCAAATTTTAGTCTCCTCCACCGCGTTACAACACGGACTAAACCCAAATTTTAGTTTTTTTGCTCTTTGCTCTTTGGTTATGGTCGCATCCACCTATAGCTTTGCTCTTAGGATTTGTAAGTTTATCATCAACACCTTTACATTTTGTAACTTTATAACCAATACCTTTACATTTTGTCCTGGAATTATAATTTTTTATTGATAATATAAATTAATGCTTGAAGACTTCTTTTTAAAGGCACAGATGGATGAAGTTGATACCTCTTCCAATTTCTTGAATTTGTTAACTGTCCTAAACCTTCGATCAAAAAAGCCATGAAATATGTATTGTTATTACTTCTTAACGTTATCAGATGGATAATTTTAGGGTCCGAACTTTCGTCGTGGTTTGATACTTCTTGTGTTAGTGTTGACTATACTAGAATTTTCGTCGTGGTATTGTTCATCAATAAATGTCAGAACAATATGCTGTCGAGTAGGCGGAGTTCTACTTGATGACTAGCATGATGCTATGTTTCCCTACTTGGTTGGTTCGTTTTCAAATATTTGAACTTTGATATAATTCAGAACAGTGATATTGTTGGCAGTGCGGAATTTACATTTTCATTTGGTGTATCTTCCGAACTTACTTCATTAAGTTAAAAGGTAAAAGGAATTTACATTTTCTTTATTTTTATTACGCTTGCATGTACTCCACAAGTTTGAGTTTCATTACCTTATCCATGTTAGACACCACGTCGCCAAGTATAAAATTATACTCATTTTCAAATTGGGAATCATGTATTGTTAAGCATCAAATATAACTTAAATTCTTTCTACTCTACTAGTAAGGACACATGTGCGATGCACATGCTTGAATTGAATTCTTTTAACAACACCAAATTTGATAATAATGGAAAATAAAAATCTTAAAATAAAAACTTAATATCCTTGTTTGTACTCATTACGTAGATAATTTAAAGAGCTTTCCAAATATTTTAATTTTGCAAAAAACCGATGTGTATTTTTAAAGATATCTAAGTTTTAATTTTTTGGTTTATTTTTAAAACAATGGCATTCCTCAGAAATATACAAATATGAACTAAAAACTTAGTTAATGGGGGTATTATTGTCATGTGAAAAAGGCTTCACCAAACAAGAGTGCGACTTTGTGCACCCCCAATAAACCAGGGGTGCACATTCCTCCCATCTTCATTGGTTGTTATCAAACCCTAGTTAGTATCCTGTTTATAGACTTTTTTTTTTTTTGTCTAAACTAGATATAGCACATAGGGAAATGGAGAAACAAATTTGGACCCGGAATCCAAATTTATCACTTTTTCATCTCTCTCACTGCGTGTATTCTTGCTCATTTCTAGTTTTCTCTTTCCATTTTTTGATCAATTGATCTTCTAATGTTTCGGTAGAAGTTTTACTTTAAATCTCTTCTAGTGGAACGCTCTTCCAACAAAGAAGCTACAGAATTGTTGGAATATGAAATTAATTTAATTATCCTATCTAATATTTTTACATGAAATTAGAAATTTTGATTGGTTTTAGAATAGCTACTGCGATTGTATTGGTTTTCAATTAAGATAATGAAAGTGATTCATGGCCAATTAATAATCCAAGATAGCCAGCTGAAAGAGGTTGAACCAAGGAAAGTGATTCATGGCTATTGTTAACCCTTTTAGTTTCAAATCCCATGTAAATAAGATTCAAATGATTAGTAACAAAACTGAATAGGCGAAAAAGTGATAACAAAACCACTTACTTAAAACTCTGATCCCATGTTTTTCTTATTCACCCTAGCATTGGATCCATTCCAAAGCAAAACCATTATTGTCAAAACTTTTATCACCCTATGATTCCAAAGCAAAACCATATATATATACATCACCATCAATGGTCTCCTTTTGAACACAGAGCAGACTTCAACTAAAACACATCTCCTCGATAACGGTGGTATTCCTTGTTTGTTGTTTTCTCCGTAGTGGTTCCACACAAACCTTCTTCATCAATATATTTCTATCAAATTAAAATTGTCATCTGGATACCATGGAGAGGCGAGAACTTCTTCTTGTAAAGAAAGAGAAACAATAAGAAACTGTGAAAGAGGGAAGAGAAAGTACTAGGGTTTTGTGCCCAATGTTTTGTATCTCCGGTATATTCCGATTTCCAGCATGAATATTTATTTTTAATATTTAAAATTAAAAACCAACCAACTGACTAGAGTTAGGAGCAAAACCAATCAAAAAAGGAGGAATGTGCACCCCTGGTTTAGTGGGGGCGCACAAAGTCGCATTCACCAAACAATTACCTCTTTTCTTTATATTAGTAAGATATGAGAATCATGCATTGTTAAGCATCAAATATAACTTAAATTCTTTCTACTCTCTCTCTATATATATACCCAAGTTAAAGAATGAGTATGAAAATTATACTCATTTTGACGAGGAGATACGAAACCACGTGTATGTAGGATTACTTATTCTAGTAGGATTCTTCCTATCTATAGCTATAAATAAACAGTTTGTTAAATTTTCAATCGGTGTAATTCTAGTTCTAAAATCCAGATCGAAGTGCCCCCAGCCCCAGGCGTCAAATATGTCAAGCGTTCTTCCCGAAGATGTCTTGTATCTTGAGATCTTCCCAACACTTCCGGTGAAATCATTACTTACGTGTAAGTGCGTTTGTAAATCTTGGTTTCGAATAATTTCTGATCCTGATTTTATTAAGATGCACCATCATCATCTTGTTATCCAAAACAACAACGACCCTAGTACCATTGTTGTAGGTTTTGGCCGGAGCAGTGAGGCCACTGACGGACTACATACTCCATTATACTGCATTCATTACGATACCCCATTATCCCAAGTTGATCATCTCGTTGAGTTGGATTACCCGTTCAAATCCTTAGGTTTTCTCGCTGAAATTTTGGATTCAACCAATGGTCTGTTTTGCTTACTTTGTCACAAGTACCTTGGTGAAGATGATCGGGAGCAGTTTTTCTGTCTTTGGAACCCAGCCACTAAAGAGTTCAAGGAATTACCCGCATCACCGTATAAATATGATCACGTCAACGGCATATATGGTTTTGGTTATGACTGCGAGAACAATGATTACAAGTTAATAATTGTGCGTCCGTACGGTGAAGTCTATACCTATGCCTTAGGAACAGATTCATGGAAAGACTGTCAGACCGTACCTTATGCCTTTCGTCAAGGCAAGGGGTGCTTATTAATGGAGCCTTGCATTGGTTTGGGAGTACGCTTTATATACACTCCAAGTTCATAATCTCTTTGGATGTCAAGGACGAGAAACTCACAGAATTGCAACCACCAAACAAATTTTTAAACCAGAAACATTATTTATCGATGACAATGGGAGTATTGGAAAGGTGGCTTTGCATCATTGTTAACACGTTTGTTGATTTTGAAGTTTGGGTGATGAAAGATTATGGAGTTCAAGAATCTTGGAATAAACATTATAGCATTGCCGGTGAGAGTGTTGAGAATACTTATAATCTG
Source organism: Papaver armeniacum (assembly GCA_023531295.1). NCBI lineage: Eukaryota > Viridiplantae > Streptophyta > Magnoliopsida > Ranunculales > Papaveraceae > Papaver > Papaver armeniacum. The sequence continues at coordinate 142,555 of JAJJWW010010782.1, read as the reverse complement.
AGTCTTATGTGGTCTTTCAAGAATGGAAAGATTTTACTAAGAACTTGTGATAAATTAGTTTTATATGACCCGAAGGATTCTACTGCTACAGAATTAATGGATTTTGGTAGGTCATGGTTCTACCAAACAGAATTTTTGTGGAAAGCCTAGCTTCACCCAACTCCGATATTTATGTGGGTAGATAGAAGACGGGGTAGTATTTTGTATTTTAAAATTACTATTTTTTGGTCCATCTCGCAAATCCTTTAAAGGAATAGTTGTGTTTATCTACCAGATATAAATACAATTGGCAATATAGAATTTGGGTTTTAACTTTTGCTTTCTTATCTCGTTACCTTAAAAAAACAAAAAAAATTGATTCATGCGAGTGTCCAGTCTTTGAATTTTGTTGTTGGTATCGCTTTAGTTAGAATGTGGGCATCCAACTCAAAACCAATCGGCGGGATCTTAGATTGCCCAGAGAATGTGAGACTAATAATCTCAACACTCCCTCTCACGTGTAGCCTCATTGGGTCTAACATTTGGACAATAAATCGGGTGACGCGGAGTAAAGTTGTGGTCAAATGACTCGACACAAATAGCCTGCTCTGATATCATGTTAGAATGTGGGCATCCAACTCAAAAACAAATCGGCAATGAGTGAAGAGGCCTTAAGGGATTATAAGCCGCATGATCTTAGATTGCCCAGAGAATGTGGGACTAATAATCTTAACATTCCTTGATTTGCACGTTCCAATATGATTCATCCAACTGGGATAAGCTTTGGTCTGTCCTACCAGCAGCGATTTGTTGGACCATTTGGAAAACAAGAAATGCCATAGTTTTTGAAGATTCTATAGCAACTACCGACGATTTCATTAAACAAGTGAAAATTCAGAATATCTTTTGGTGTTCAAAGTCGGATGATATAAGGGGTTTATCTTTAGACGACGCCCTCATAAACTGGGACTCTTTCTTTATTTTATAGTTTTCTTTCGGTTTTCTATAGCCTATTCTGTGTAGTAAGGGTTTGTTGGTTTAGGATCTTCTGGTCAAGTTGGGTTGTAAGCATCCGAGCATTTTCTGCTTACCCCTGGTAGGCGTTCTTCTATAAAAAATTTACATTGCTGATTGTTGGATATTTTACTAGCAATCTTGGTTACCATTGTACCATCCAAAGTGTACCCATTACTTAGTACCAAATTTGTCTCAAGTGAACCATAGTTCGTTGGACAAAATATCAAACACTTTGAGCGCCAGAACAAATATAGAGATTGTAAATAGATTTGTTAACAACTCTCGGTCTCACAAATGTCAATACCCTTGTACCAGTACTACAATTAGACTCCAATGGACAGAAAAGAACAAACAAAATCTATGCGTATTGAGGCGAGTAATCTCTTTACTTACATTTGATTCGGTTATCTTATGAAAAAATTATTCTCCACATCTTTCTAGAAGAATTCCTATGAACATTTTGAATATGGGTTGAAAACATTGTTGTCCGATGTACCACCGATTCCAATGACACTCTTAAAGGACATAAATTAAAATACAGACCTTCCGAGTTCTTCTTACCTTTCTGTAAAAATTCACTTTCTTCTTTCAGACTCAACTCATTTCTTGGAAATCACTTGTGACAGAACTAATGTAAAGATAGAAAAGTAGTTTCATTCAACGTGAGAAGTTACAGAGAGTGTTGTTCTATATATAGGAACTGCACGTGAAGGAAAGTAGAAAACAAACCTAACAGGGTAAATAAAACGCAGTAAGAAATAAAGATAAAAGCTAACACAGTTAACACTTCTCTTACACAAAATCTAGAAAGGTAAAGGAACTGACTTATGACTTATACTTCTAACACTCCCCCTCAATCTGATGGAGGGCAAGAGCAATACATCAGTTGACAAGCGAAGGTTGTAGAACGTAGTAGAAAAAAGTCCTTTGGTGAATAAGTCTGCTACCTGACGAGAAGAAGGTATGAACCGTCTTTAACAAAGGCGCATCCATTAAATCTCTAACAAAGTGATAGTCTACTTCAATATGCTTAGTTCTAGCATGAAAGGCAGGATTTGAAGCTACGAACTGAGCACCCATGTTGTCGCAGTAAATGACAAGAGGTTTAGTAGGAGGCATATGCAGTTCTTCAAGCAAACCTAACAGCCACATTACCTCTGCAGCTAAGACACTCAAAGCCTTGTACTCTGCCTCTGTGGAACTCCTAGACACTGTTGGTTGCTTCTTTGAGGACCAAGAAACCAGAGAATTTCCCAAGAATACACAATAACCAGAAGTAGATCGTTTTGTGTCAGGGCAACCACCAATACGAGTCGAGAAACCGATAATGGAATGAAGATTACCAAATTGAAGAACAAGTGCACAAACCAAGTGTACCTTTGAGATATCTAAGAACTCTCTTTGCAAGTAGCATATGAGTAGTTGTGGGAGAGTGCATAAATTGAGAAATGTAGTTTACTGCAAATGTGATGTCTGGCCTTGTGAGAGTAAGGTATTGCAAACCTCCAACTAAACTTCTAAATTCCAAAGGATTTGTAAGAAGATCACCATCATGTAGAGAAGCCCTCTTATCAGTAGACACAGGTGTAGCACAAGGTTTACAATCTGCCATATTTGCCTTCACTAACAAATCAAGGGTGTACTTTTGTTGAGTGAGAGTCAGAGTTTCCCTAGAAGAAGAGAAAACAGCCTCAATACCTAAAAAGTAATAAAGGTCGCCAAGATCCTTCATAGCAAACTGTGTACCCATTTGACTGATAAGAGAAGTAAGAAAGTACTCAGAACTCCCTGTAAGGATAATATCATCCACATAAAGAAGTAAGACAGCGATATCAACACCACAATGATAAATAAACATTGAAGGATCAAAGCAAAGAGACATAACAAACCCAATATCAAGGAGAAATCCACTAAACTTCTCAAACCATGCCCTTGGTGATTGTTTAAGTCCATAAAGAGATTTGTGAAGAAGACAAACATGGTCGATGAGAAGTATCCTCAAAACCCTTAGGTCATGTTGCATGTACACCTTCTCGGCCAAGTCTCCATGCGAAAAGCATTGGAGACATCAAGTTGTCTAATGGACCATTTATGAGTTAAAGCTACAAAGTAAGAACAACTCTAATAGTGGTAGTCTTGACCACCGGATCAAAGTAGCATTATAATCTACACCATCTTGCTGACCAAAACCTCACAGTGCAACCAATCGAGACTTGCATCTCGTCCACGGTGCCATCGTGTTTAAGATTCAATTTATAGACCCATTTATTTCCCGCAATATTCATATAAAAGTAGGTTGTACGAAAGACCAAGTATTGTTAGACATTAAAGCATCATACTCTGTTTGCATAGAGTCAATCCATTCTTGTTGCTTACTAGCCGACCTATAAGTCTTGGGCTCCTTGGGAACAGACACTATTGTAGAAGCAAAAGCAGAGTGAACTTGGTGAGGTACTCGTGTAATGAGTGATGAAATCTGTAAGTATTTGGGCTTGACTATGCCATCCCCGGATCTAGTAACCATTGGATGAACAGGTGGAGGAGCGGGGGCACCAAAAAGTTAATAGAAGGTAAGCTAATAGAGAATCCACAAGTGATTCGGTTTCGGAATCGTAACTGAATCTAATTGTAACACGGTGTTCGTGAGCTGTGGCGGGTTCAACATTAGAAGCCTCGAAGAAGATTCAAGCAAAACAAAGAGTAGAATCTAATGCGAACTTGAAGCAAAAGTAGATGAACAAGTGCGAAAGGAAATGTAGTTTCATCAAAGACTACATGCCCGAGATATAAACCTTGCGAGTTGAGTTATCATAACACCTATAGCCCTTGTGTAATGGACTATAACCAATGAAAGTGCACTTAACCGACTTATGACTTAACTTATCTTTCTTATAAGCACCCAAATGAGGATAACAAGTGCATCCAAACACTTTAAGAAAGGAATAATCAGTGACTTATTAAAAAGAACCTCAAATGGAGAAACATAATCTAAAATTTTTGATGGTATTCTATTTATGAGATAGGTAGCATGTCGTAAAGAGTCAAACCAAAAGGATTTAGGTAGACATGCTTGAAATGACAAAGTATTACCCATCAAGTATTGTCTTGATGCTTTCTTTTCAAATAAGCCATTTTGCTTTGAGAAGTATGAGGACAAGAGCAAGAAATACTAATCCCTTCTTTGTCAATAAATTGCTTGAAAGCTCCTTTCATAAGCTCAAGAGCACCATCACACCGAAACCACTTAATGGAGGTAGAGAATGTTCTCATTCACGCTTTGAAGTATCGACAACAAGCCAAGCTCTCGTCCCTATCCTTCGTGGGAAAAATCCAATGAAACCTCGCTGTAATCATCCACAAATAAGATATAATACCTGTAGCCCAAAGTAGAAACTTGTGGAGAAGGTCCCCAAATGTCACAGTTGAATTAACTCTAGAGGTGCTTGAAAGGCAGACCTATATGAGGGAGAAAAACGTAATTTCTTGCTTTTACCAAGCGGGCAGAGTGACACAATGAATCAAATTCACCGAGAGGTAAATGAAATATGTTTTGATGAGTGCAAGGTGTTGACAATATTGTGTGCTGGGTGTCCCAATCTCTTATGCCACGAGATGGTGAAGCAAGAATGGAGGTAGAGGCTTTTTCTCGGTGGTGTAGAAGTAATTGGATATAGGTTCGATTAATCACACCTCAGCCAGGACATGCCGAGATTCAAGATCCGTAATCTCATAACCCCAAGGAGTGAACCCAATCTTGCGTTATGGTCACTAGTAAAAATACCCACTTTGAAATAAGGTTTTGAGTAAGGCTTGGTACATATAAAACATTGGAGAGTGTAAAGGTTCGTGTTGGTGTATGCAAAAAGAACTACCAATCAAAGTAATTGGAATGTGATAGCCATTTCCAACCATTACTTGTTCGGTTCCGGTGTATTGTACTGGATTTATAAGTAAAGAAGCATCATTAGTCATATGACTTGTTGTGCTTGAATCGAAAAGCCAAAAACTGCAGCTAGGAAAAGATAAATGTTCGACAAACTAGAAGTATTAACTTGAATAGATGAATTTGCCCGAGGCCCTTTATGTGAAGTACCGGGTGAGAGTGCTTTTGAGAGCCACTTTGTTCTTTGAGGCGGTGTACCTATATGGACATCTCACAGCGTAATGACCAAATCTTTTACAAATCGACACTCTACGGTTGAGTAATCAATCCACCGAGAGGGAGGTCTATCGGGTCTCGAAGATTGATTTGAAGGTCTAGAAGATCCATCCGGATGTAGACCCTGATGTAGATCCGAGATGGAAAGGTTCTTTTTGAAAAAAAAGCCGAGTTATTAACTCGAATCTAGTGCTAAGGTGGTCTCCAAATGTTGAGCCTTGATCCACCGCTCATGAGTCAAGAGTTTGGCCTTTAAATCAAGAAAGGAAATAGGATTTTCACGATTGTGAATGGAGATGACAAAGTTGTCATAATCTCTCCCCAATCCATTCAGACATACATAACAACATCGATTCAACAATTTTTTCATTTATAGCAAATGCTAGAGAATCGAAATACTTTTAACCTCTTGAACAAACTCAAGCAATGGTACGAGCTCCCCTTTTAATGGTCTCGTAGTTGTCCTCTCGAGCATAGAACGACGTGCGAGAACTCGATTTGAAAACTCCTTAGCAAGATATGACCATACCTCTGCAAAGCAGAGTACATCCCAACACCGAACAAGATAGTGAATCGGAGAAAGTAGAGTTAAGACAAATATTTACATATCTATCCCACTTTCTCCACTTAAAATATTTTGGGTTTAAAATCTCAGAGTCTCCATCTTTTATAAACTCTGGTGGTGGTATAGATTCCATCTGATTTTTCCAGATGAGAAAGTTTGAATCATCAAGTTTTAGACCAATAAGTTGAGTGATATTCTGAAACGGAAAAGCGAAGTAGTCTCATAGTGAGGTGACGACTCGGAACTCATTGTGTGATACAAAACTCGAGATCCTCAAGTACTGTAAGTAGATAAGAAGGAACAACGATGTATCAGAGAAAAGATGTGGTAGTGAGGTAGTTTGAGTAAAGTATAAGATGAAGTAAAGATGTGGTTGTAGTGAGCTTGAAGATGAATTGAAGGTAGGCGGCGGAAGCAATAACTAAGAGCAAACCCTAGACAGGTTGTCTTAGAGGATCAAACAACCCTCGTGATACCATGACAGAAGTAATGTAAAGATAGAAAAGTAGTTTCATTCAACGTGAGAAGTTACAGAGAGTGTTGTTCTATATATAGGAACTGCACGTGAAGGAAAGTAGAAAACAAACCTAACAGGGTAAATAAAACGCAGTAAGAAATAAAGATAAAAGCTAACACAGTTAACACTTCTCTTACACAAAAGCTAGAAAGGTAAAGGAACTGACTTATGACTTATACTTCTAACAACTTGCAAATCACTGTTGTTGCACTTTAAGGTATGTTTTTGTAATCAATGTATTATATATGGATTTCAAGGAATTTACAGGAATTTTGATCACAATCGAAGAATTTTAAGCTACAAAAATTACTCAGACACAAGGGTAACTCGGGGTCAGAACGGGCGACGTAGAAAGGACCCATGGGTTAGTTTCCAACCCATATAAGTGTTCCGCTCTGTATAATGGACGTGACTGTTACAGATTAGGTGATGATTTTGGTCATATGCTAGGAACGATTATATGCTGCAATATTTTGGTGTTTTTCGGTCAGCCCCTACTGCTGCAGCAGTAATCTAGTACATCAAATATGATGAGTAAAGAGTGTAAAAAAGGAGATAGGATCAGTAATTTACCAGAATCTCTGCTTCATCACATCCTTTCTTTTCTTGGCATAAAGGATGTAGCTCGTACTAGCGTACTATCTAAAAGATGGAATCACGTTTGGACCACTGTCCCCACCCTTGATTTTCAGAGACGATATGCTTTCAGTATCGAAACCGATAAGTTCAAGGACTTTGTGGATGGAACATTGCCTCGATATAGTTCGTCAACTTTAGACAAGTTCGTTCTCCGCTGATCTATAGCCTTGAATGATTCTCGACTTCATTCATGGATATGTCTACTGTGATAAGGGGTAACATTAAAGAGCTCATGTTAGACTTATGGCAAGATGACCCCTTGATCATTCCCCCGTCTCTTTTTACTTGTGAATCGATGATATCATTGCATCTAAGTACTAGCCCTGCTATCTTCCTTCCTAGATGGATCTCTTTTCCAAGGTTTAAGCGCCTTAACCTTTATCGATTTAAATTTACCGAGGAACACTGGAATGAGTAACTCTTTTCAAAATGCCCTGTCCTTGAAGAGTTGGAGCTGGGATGCTCCGCTGTTAGTTTTAATTTTTTTTTCGTATCTCAGTTCCTACACTGAAACTCTTGAAAATATGTGCTTATAATGTCGATGGAAATGGTTTACCAGACTGTGTTCTCAAAATTGATGCACCAAGGCTAGTCACTTTCTCCTACCGGGGTTATGCTGCAAAAGAATTCGTCTTGCCTAGCTTTCTCGCACTAGCAAAAGCAACGGTTAACTGCACCGTTGAAGAAAATGATGGTGCAGAGATAAGTCAGTTACTCTGTGCCCTTGCACATGCAAAGCGTCTAACTGTCTATAATGATACCCTTGAGGCCATTGATCATTGTGTTATATATTACTACAACAGGTGCTACTCCTTTATCGGGGATTTCATTAAATAGTTTTCTTGCATCTCCCAACTTGCCGGCTCGGAAAAAGCTATGAATTAGAATACTGTACATATATGCATTAGCTAGCATACCTGTATTCTCCATGGATTCAAACAATTCTACTGCCTCCTCCACTTTTCCATTCTTGCAGTACCCATTTAACACTGTACCGTATGTGAAAGTATCTGGAGATGGACCAAAAGCTTGCATCTCATCAAACAAATTATTTGCAGCCCGAACTCTTCCATCACGGACTCACGGTATAGTCCCCCTAACAGTGTGTTGTAAGTGACTGTTGTTGGTTGCAATCCGTTTCGTTTCATTTTCTTGAACAGCTGCATAGCTTCATCCACCTTATGATTCTTGCAATACCCATCGATTAACACATTGTAGTTGAACACATTTGGCTCAAGGCCCCTATTCACCATCGAGTCAGACAGTTTAACCGCTTCTTCCAGATGACCTGTCAAACACAAAAACCATCCATCATTGAATTATAACTAATCTGATCAGGTTGAATGTTCAACTTGTCGATCCATTAGTTGAAACAACCCCCAAGCATCTTCCATCAACCCATCTTTACAATGTGAATCTATTAATATATTAAAAGTTACCGTATCGGGTGAAATCCCTCGATCCATCATTTCATAAAAACATTTTCTTGCTTCTTCATGTTGACCATGTAGGCAAAGACCATGAATCATAGAATTATAAGTTGTTAAATATGCAAAGATTCCTCTACTAGCCATCTCTTCAAGAAGTCTCTTTGCCTCATTAAACTGTCCTGAATTACAAAACCCGTTAATCAAAGAAGTGTAAACAACTACATTCGGTACAACATTTGAACCGCCAAGCTTTTTAGAGAAGATCACCAAAGCTTCGTCAAGTAAACCTCCTTTACAAAGAGTATCTACGATTACAACATATGAAACCACATTTGGTCTGCAATTCCATTCCGACATCTTGCTTTTTAACTGAATAGCAAGACCCACTTTTCCAGTTCTACAAAACCCATGAATAAGAGTATTTTTTTTTTCTTAATCATCAAATATTATTACTCAATAATGAAGAATTACAACTCATATCAAGAGCTTAAAGTTATTTACTGAAAAATAAAACTTAAACAAAAACAGAAGAAGAAGAGATTTGGATAAGGCCCATTAATCAGTAATCACACAAAAGCCCATTGACTTCCTTCAACAGAACCGATAGTATACTTTACCAGGCATTTCCAATGAAGTTACAAAACTTGGTCTTGTTGTGTATTTCAGACAAACTCCCCTGCCCAGACCTGCACCTCTTTTTGCCATATCATCTGCTGTGAAATTAACCTCTCTCATTCTATGTACAATTTGAAGCCTTCCTAATAATGCTTTTATTATGTACCATCTTACAAAACTGTAAGCTTTAATTGCTGCATTAGAGTCAGACTGAATACAAATCTCAAACCTGTTATTCTCCACTGCCCATTCTGCTGCACCTAGAATAACCATCATTTCAGCTATGAAGTTGGTTGCTATTCTCAAACCTCTTGATTCTGCATATATAAATTCACCCTTTGCTCCTCTACAAACAAAACCAAAGCCTGCTGCCCCTGGATTACCTCTAGAAGCGCCATCACAGCAAATGAGGGTCTGGTTTACTTCAGGGAGATAAAATATCAATTCAACAATCTTTTGGAGTTTTATTGGTTGATTACTAATTTCAAAAAATTTGAAAATCATGTAGTCATAGCTACAGTCCCACATGAAATTCTTTATTCTCACAGCACATTCTTTAGTATACTGTTTTACTCTCATTTTGAACTTCCCCAAACTTACTTGTTCACCCTCAAAGCATCTCATGTTTCTCAAGAACCATATTTCCATCATTGTTATGGAAGCACCCAAAATCCATACATCTCTTACTGCTCCACTTTTGTGTCTTGCTAAGCTTTTCACATCTTCATAAGACTCATGATTACAAAATAGAAAAATTCCTCCCAACCATTTCCATATCAGTTGACTAAAATTACACTTCCACATGATGTGCTCTATGTTGTCAGTATCTTCTCCACAAAGATAGCATTTTGAAGCTAAATTGAAGCATTTCCTTTGCATCTTCTCATCAGTGGCACAGATTCCTTGCACAATCTTCCATATATTACTGGCATTAGTAGGATGAAGCACTGTATTCCAAACTAATTTAGACCAATTAACTTTACTAAATTTGTCCCTGATTAGTTCAGCTGCAGAGGCTACGGTAAATTTGCCTGACATAGTACCATCCCACACCCTCCTGTCTTCTTGGCCTGATAGAACTGGCAAATCCTCCACTTGGAAGTAATCTAGTAATCTCTGGGTTATCAACCATTCACCATTCACAATTAAGTCAGCAACCCTCATATTTACATTTTGTTGCATATATTCATCTTCTTCAAATAGTTCTTTCAGTGGTTTTTCTTTGATCCAAGAATCATTCCACACTGAAATTTTTAAACCATTACCAGGAATCCATCTTGTATGCTTCTGGACATCTGCAATGACCCATTTCAGACCTGGCCATACAGTTGATTTTCTATACCCTGTAATCCATTACCCATTCAATTTAGTGAATTTGGCTCTCATAAATCTTGCCCATTCTGCATCAGAGGTTTGAACTTTCCATACCAGCTTCATTAATAATGCCTTGTTAACCACTTCAAGTCTTCTCAAGCCAAGTCCTCCTTCATCCATTGGTGAGCATGTTTTCTCCCATTTCAAAGTAACACATTTTCTCTCATAAGGGTCACCAGTCCATAGAAAGTTTCTTATCAATCTCTCACAAATTTTCATCACACTTGAGGGCCATTTATAAACTTACATGTTATATATAGGAATGCTACTTAAAATAGATTTCACAAGAGTTAGCCTATCCATGAAAGACAGAATTTTACCAATCCAACTTACCAGCCTATTTTGCAATAAATCCACCACTCCCCATACTGTACTTGAAGTCACTCTTCCTTGTTTTAAAACAACACCTAAATATTTGTCTGGTAAACAAGAGACATTCATTTGCAATTCATTAGCCAGAAGTTGCCTCCTTTGATCAGTTACCCCACCAATAAAAATTTTACTTTTTGTTGATTAATTACCTGACTAGAGGAAGACTGATAATCATGTAAAAGCTTCATAACAGTTTGTATATTTCTCTTATGTCCATTAAAGAACAAAAAAACATCATCTTCAAAAGGATATGAGTGAGTTGCACACCTCTGTAATTGACCATGTGAATGATTTTTCTTTCTGCAACTAGTTTAGTAAGCCTTCTACTTAAAACATCTTCAGCTATAACAAATAAAATAGGTGACAAAGGATCACCTTGATTCAAACCCCTACCAACTTCAAAAAAACCAATATTGCCTCCATTTATAAGCACAAAAATTCTAGCTGATTTGAACAATTGATGAATCCAATTTACATATTTATGAGAAAGCCAAATCTCCTCATAACTTCAAAAAGAAACTCCCAGCTCAGAGAGTCATAGGCTTGAGTGATATCCAACTTTAATCCTATATTACCACCTCTCCTCTTTGTATCCAGCTCATTAATCATCTCTGAAGCCAACACAACTTGTTCTTGTATACATCTACCCTTGATAAAAGCTCCTTGTTGAACTTAAACAATTTTTTCCAACATACCATATAGTCTAGTTGTCATGATCTTAGTAAAAATTTTGAAACAGAAATTGCTAAGCCCAATGGGTCTGAACTGATATGGTCTTCTAGCACACTTAACCTTTGGAAGAAGAAATAAAAAATTAGAGTTTAAACCTCTAGGTATAAAACCTTGTCTCCAAAAATATTGAACAACTTTTATTAGATCTTCACTAATTATCTCCCAAGCAAACCTATAAAAGAAACCTGGAAGACCATCAGGGCCAGGAGCACTATCTGCATTAAGAGAAAAAATAGCATCATGTATTTCATGAACAGATGGAATCCCTTCTAACATACTATTATCCTCAAGTGTGACTGCTTTTGGTATTGCATCAAAGATACCCTCAGTAAAATTAACATTTTTAAACTTAAACTTTTCTTCAAAATATTGTTCTAGTGTTTGAGCAATTTGATTTTGATCTGTAATTATTGAGCCATTAACATCCTCCAACTCAGATATAGCATTTGCAGCTTGTTTCATCTTGATTGTAGTATGGAAGAATCTTGTATTAGCAACACCATCTTTTAACCACTTCTCCCTTGATTTTTGTTGAAAAATTGAATGAAGCTGTTGAGTAAGCATTTCTTGTTTCCCTCTTGCTACCACCAAATTATTTAATAATCTAGTATCACTAGGATTCTGATCAGATAAAGTAGTTGCAGATAAAACTTCCTCGTATGCCTTTGCCAATTTCAGCCTTATATCACCAAAAACATGCCAATTCCAATCCTTGATTCTTATCATCATTATCTTCAATTTATGCATAAATAAAAACATTGGATTTCCTCTAACCTCTTCATCCCATACTTTTTTTAATTAGTCTCTTGAAATCTTCATGTTCAAGCCAAACCTTCAACACCCTAAATGGAACATTTTTAGGTTTTGGTACTGTCATACATGAACCCAATAAAGGACTATGATCTGAAACACTTCTCATTCCAACATTATAGGTCCAGCCAGGATATTTCTCACTCCACTTTAGATTAAACAAGGCTCTATCCAATGTGCAAACTATCCTTTTGATTCCAGCTCTATTATTACACCATGTAAACTGCAAACCTGAATGAGGAGCCTGCATTAAGTTACAAACATTCAAAGCTTCATGAAAATCTTGCATTGCACCTCTCAAAGGTGTTCTACCCCCTTTTTATCATTCACACTTAACATTGTGTTAAAATCACCAATTAATAACCATGGTAAATCCATATCACTCATTTTCTCTAATTCCAACCATATTTCTTTTCTATCAGAAGCAAGAGAAGTAGCATGAATACCAGATACTAAAACACCGCCCATATTAACTGTAATCACTTGATTAGTAGTTGACACAACTGAAGGCTCATTTATAGAAGCACTCCAAAAATCCATATATTTCCTTTCCCCCAATTAGAAGAATTATGTATTAACTTATGATGCATTCCAGGTAGCATCAAACTTTTACAATCCTTTGAATTCCATTTAATTTTTTGGCTCAACCACCCAAACTAAAGTAGGACTAAACTTCTTAACTAAACTCCTTAATTTGTCTTTGGCTCTAGGTCTTCTTAAGCCCCTGACATTAAGAAAGAGAGTCTTCATTTTGAAGTAGAAAGTTGAGAAGATACATGACTTCTCACTCCTTTTTCTCTTTAACTAAATTGACAGTAACATTTTGTTTTCTTGTAGTAATCAGACTAATTGGTTTAGGCTTGACAATATTCTTTATTACTTCCTTAATTGTCATCTCCTTTTCAGTGTTCACATTAATACAATTAACAACAGAAGAACTACTTGATGCAATATCCAATAATTTGTTCACACTAATTGGGGAAAATCATCATTCATTAAGTTTTGAAGAACATGGATGTTGGTGCAAAATTAATCACCCCAACAATCTTCGAGATGGGTTTATGATGATCGAATCACCGCCGTTTAGATTCTCCAAAGAATTGTTGATTGAAAATGGTGGGGGTACTGCCAAAGACACTCCGATGCTAAAATCAACGGAGTTCTATGCAAGTAGGTTGTTAAGAAAAGGAATAGAAATTGTCTCCCTTTTGTCTTTGAGATTTAGCCTCTATATATATAGGCGAGAAATAGATGTATCTTTAGGGTTTTGATAGTTATCCTAATAACTTCCCTCATCCGTATTTCTAGTAAAGACGTAGCAAAATCTATTTACGCCTATATATATAGACATGATATGTCAATTCGAATTATGTATCTTTGATAGATATACACATAATGTTAAGGTTACAAAGATAATATATATACACGTAATAAAGAAAAGGGGTCCTTTCTCCCGTCATTTGGTTTTCTACCGTTCCGGTGAAAGGACTTTTTGACCCTTGGTTATTTTTTCCGCTTTGCCTACCTTTTTGTTATTACGAAATATACGAAGGGTAAATATAAAATTCCTTTATCATCTTTCTTACTTTCTATTCTTATCGAAATACACAGAAACCCAACCCCAACACCTTTCTTCTTCATCCCCAAAGTCGAACCACACAGAAAATTCGACATCGAAATCAAATCGGTTCTCAGTATTTCAATTGCTATCAAATCAAACCCATTTAAATTCTATAGAATTTCAACTCGAAACTCGGTTTCACCTCTAACCTAAACTACATCAACATCAACTCAGTTATCAGGATTTCCTCTTCCTCTCGATTATCAACTCAACGTTGTACTTATTTGGTAAGAATTTGTCGAATTTATAGTTAGACTTAAGTTATTTTGAGTACCCATTTTCTTTTATTTGTGGTTTTTCGAAGAAGTTTTTTTTTTTTTTTTATCGGTGGGAAAGTGGGTTTAGGGGAAAAAATTAGGGCATTATCCTAATTTGTTTGATTAGTATTCGATATGCTCTTTTGATGTCATTAGGCCTTGAAGTGGGTACTCATTGATAATCTAAGGTTTTTACATTGTGAGATTAAGTTTGTGAACACTATCACTACTGTTTGTCTAAAGGACTGACGAATCCATTTTAGTTTACATACGTTTTCCATTCAAAATCTCCTGTTAACTTTTACGAAGGATTTTAAACGGTGATGAGTTCATTGCGGTAATGTTCCGGGTTTTCATCAAGTCCAAGAATTATCGAGTAACAACAAAATGATGCTCTTTTAGGGTTTTCATCTACGAAGTCCAAGAGTAAACTAGCAACTTACGGCGGCATCAGTGTTCATTATACATTCAAGTGACCGAAGTCAAGAAAAAGCACTTCTTAAAAATCAGCATAATGCTTATCGCAGCCAAAAACAAGAAATGAATGTGGAAACACCGCGAAACAAGCAAACAATTCCCTATCACCACTCGGGTTCGACCAAAAGACCATGGAAAGGGAACCCGATTACAACAAGTAAGTGATCGATGCATATAATCTCGTGTACATTTGAGTATCCGATTAAAAAATTAGACATGATTTTACCACCCAACTATCTCCTAACTTACAATCAACATAGTATAATAGAGGGACAAAGCAAATGTTAATGTTATTGCGGTGAATGCAGTAGTTGAGAAGAACAAGCGGAAGACCTAATACCGCAATGTTATGGTGGTGGGTGAATAAGTTGAGAGGAACTAATGGTTGACTGAATACTTTGCAAGATAAAACATTTGGTGTACAAAAAAGTAACACCAGTGAAAGAGTGGTACCTTTAAATGGAGAGGTCATTTTTATTTACTAATCTAATGTTGAATATTAATATAAATAAGAAAAATATGCAGTGCTCATTTTTAACATTTAGCGGGTACTACGATTGAAAGAGCCAAGAAGTGATAATCTAAAATGAACGAGGAATTGGCAGCCTCTGAAAATAAAAAACAAGCAAGAAATGCCGGCATGAAATAAACCCAATGCAAATACAACTTGATTGCGGAACCCGTGTTCTTTGTCCAAGGCGAAAAAAGAAGTTCAATGGGCGAAAATGAATTAGAAAGAATCCGTGAAAGACATCGTATTGCTTATCGCGCAAAAACAGAACTAGGCTTGGAGCTAAAACAGAGATGAGTAGGAAGCACAAAAAAGCACCAGTGAGGTTTAAGATGGATGACTGATTTGTTTAGTTAGGTTAGTTTTCATACAAAACTTATCATGTCAGTTTTTTGTACTATATAATGTTTTGCTAATCGCGTTTTTTTGACATTGGAGCGCAATGGAGCTCTATAATTAACCCCATTGATAGAGCAGGCTCAATGTCAAGAATCATTAATCAAAATTCAAATTTAAACTGTAGCAGGCCCTGATAAGCTTACTCTTAAGAATATTTTTATTGCTCTTTTTCGAATTCTCTTGGTTGCCAATTATACTGTTAATAATGTAAAAATGTACACTCTTATGGTAAGATATATCATGTTTACTATACTAACATAGTTGTGTTTCTGTTATATAATATATATGACTCTTGGAAACGGACAGTGAAAGGAATAACAAATGTCCACTTTGACTCTTTTCACGAAAAGAGAAGTCACGGAAAATTTGACTTTAGTTGAAACGTGAAACGGAATGGCAGGCGCATTGCGCGTGCGTCTTTACTAGAAACACAACTAGGTTAGTATAGTAAACATGATATATAACTTAGTATAGTAAACATGATATGGCTTCCCTCAGAAATAGATGTAGCAAAATCTAAAACTCATATATTTTTCTTGATTAATCAAAAGCAATTAATAGAAAAACATGGAGCTCTTTCATAAAACAGTACCAAATCTATTAATCAAATTCCAAGAAGTAGAAAAACATGGAGCTCTTTCAATGCATGGAGCACACAGTTACGGTAACGTTTTTCCGTGCAACAGAAGATACTCTCGCCGGCTGCCCTTGCCAAACTTAATTTTATCTTTTTCCTTGAGTTCGTAGTAGCGTTCAGGTTCAATGAGTTCACCATTAATGTAGGTTCCGTCGCCGGTTCCAGCACCCCATAAGCAAAGGCTTAATTGCTTTTTAATGTTGCCATCAGGCTGCTTGTTGTCTGTTTCCCGGTACTCGAAGACTGCATGTAGTTGGTTGCTAGAAACCTGATCCTCAAGATAAAAGTCAGCAGACGGCCACGTTCCGACAAAATAACAGCTTCTCGACGAAAGGTATCGGATATCACGCTCGAGCAATTTACCGTCCTCTAAGATCCTAAGCCTCCAGCTATTAACATTACGTGTATATCTATCAAAGATCCGTATCGCATTGATAAATCTCTCAGCCTTTTCAGGAATCACAAAATCTGTCCCAAGTTTCTTAAATTCTTTTGAAGATCCATCACAAATACAATGATATTCCAATGCCATTGGGATATTATGATTTACAAATCAATTCACTTGATAAAAGATACAACCCTCAAACCGCTGGTATTTGATCAAAGAGTGAAATCAATATGAGCAGCAAGAAATAAAATTTGACGTGGGGTGGTCACCAACCAAACGTGCCGGTATTTATAGACCCAGCTGAAAGTCTAAGAATCCTCTTATAAATAAAATTCTGATTATATTTCAGTTTCTTAGTAGGAATAATAATAATCCCTTTCCAACAGTCCAGGTCAAAGTGTCAAGTCAAAGTCTGATAGACAGTCAACGATAAGGGAAGTCTAATAAACAAAATTACGATTAGTAAAGCAGTATTGGTTTAAGGTTTTCTCACTTCATATGAGATTAGCTTTATTGGATAGCATTTATATGAGTTACATTGGATGAAGATAAGATAGAACGAAAACAAAAGAAGCTAAGGAATAGGTACAACTGTAGACTAGGACTTTACAAACAAGACTTAACCTAATTAGCTATAGAATAGGTATTTACAAATGTAAGAATAGAATGACCTGAGATGGTTACAACGACTTGTACGTATATGAAATACGTGTGTACATGTGACCTGTAATACCCCCCCTCAAGTTGGAGCGGTAGTGCCTGAACGAACGCCTAACTTGCCAACCAGACGACCAAATTGTGGAGCTCCTAGCGGCTTCGTAAAAACATCCGCAAGTTGATCAAAGCCAGATTGAAGATGTGTAGGCAGAATCAAACCACTGAGTAGTTTTTCACGAACAAAATAACAATCTATTTCTATATGTTTAGTCCGTTCATGAAATACCGGATTTTGAGCAATGTGAATTGCTGCTTTATTATCACAAGAAACTGTGATAGGGAGAGGACATGAAATATGCATGTCTTTGAAAAGATAATATAGCCACTGTAATTCAGCAGTTAGATTGGCTAAAGCGCGATATTCGAAACTTGCGGAAGAGCGAGCCACGGTGGGGCAAGCTTTGATTTCCATGAAATAGGACTATCACCTATTTTGACTAAGTAACTTTGTAGTTGAACGAGTGAGTGAATGGGCAGCCTGCCCAATCGTAATCCGTGAATCCATGTAAAGAAAGGGAACTAGTGGAAGACAAGAAAATGCCATGACCAATTGTACCTTTGAGATAGCGTAAAACGCGATGAGCGAAGATCTAGATGGGATGTGCAAGGCTTTTGCATAAACCGGCTCGGGTAATTCAACGAGTAAGTTATGTCCGGACGAGTAAATGAGATATAAGAGACGGCCAATGAGACGTCGAAAAGAATGGGATCCGTTAACTCTTTACCATCGGTAGGTAACAATTTAAGATGTGTATCCATTGGAAAAGGTGAAACACGAGCACCTGTGAGACCAGAGTCTTTAAGAATGTCAAGAATATATTTTCGCTGACATAGGAAAATACCTTTGGAAGAACGTGAGACCTCAATGCCTAAAAAATATTGCAAACGTCCTAGGTCTTTGATTGAAAAATGAGAAGCCAGGCGTAGCTTGAGAGAGGTAATAAAGCTATCATCTGTGCCTGTGATGATAATGTCATCAACATAAACTAAAACAAAAATGGAAGTGTTGCCACGATGATATGTGAAAAGAGAGTTATCACATAAAGACTTTTGAAAACCTTCTAAAACCAACATCGAACATAATTTTGCAAACCATTGACGAGAGGCTTGCTTAAGACCATATAGAGATTTCTTTAGTTTGAATACCTTAGACTCACCTTTGCGTGCTAGACCGGGAGGGATGCGCATGTATATTTCCTCATCAAGATCGCCTTGAAGGAATGCATTGTTGACGTCCAGCTGATGTAAAGACCAGCCTTTGATTGCCGCAACAGATAATAAGACACGAACAGTTACCAGTTTTGCAACCGGTGCAAAAGTATCATAGTAATCGATTCCTTCTTGTTGAGTGTACCCTTTCGCAACAAGACGAGCTTTGTAACGTTCGATAGAGCCATCAGAATTAAATTTGATTTTAAAAACCCATTTACATCCGATGGCTGTTTTTCCAGGTGGCAAATCAACCATGATCCAAGTATTGTTAGCCTCTAAAGCTAAAATTTCTTTAGCCATTGCGCGCGCCATTTTGGACATTTGTTTGCACGAGAGAAATATTTTGGTTCCTCATTAAGAAGAACAAATTTTTAAGAAAGCCTTGTGAGATGGCTTGAAGTTGTCGTAAGACAAATAATCCGTCAAAGGATATGCGGCAGGAGATTGACATTTCACAGTTGAGCAATGATAGTCTTGCAAGTAAATAGGAGGGTTACGAGTACGAGCTGGTCTTTGATTCTCAGCTGGGATAGAAGTCGTAGTGACTGGTACAGGCAAGGAAGTGTGCATAGCAGGTGAAGAAGCCTCATCTGGTGCAAATGATGAGAGATGACCCGGAGAAGGAATGACGAAGAGAATTTGAGATATTGTCGGGTAAACGAGATGACCGACTGAGTAGCGTGTGGCCGATAATGATGACAACGGAGATGTATAATTTCCTACGGGATGGATTCTTTGGATGATCAGTTGAAAGAGAAGGTGTTGGTGTCAAAATTCCTGGGGTTTCCGAGGAAGTGATAGGAGAAGAGTTTGTTTTCCTGTTAGGGAGAGAATTGTGGACATTCAATTCGGAATTACCATCAGACAGCACATTGGAAGGATGCTTTGATGGTGGAATGACATGATATCATATAAATAAGAATCATAGAAGGTACAGACGGTGAAATAGGAAGACTATATGTCGAATGGTCAAAAGGAAAAATATTTTCATGAAACACAACATCTCTAGATGTGTAAATCGATTTAGATTCAAGATCATAGACCCTATATCCTTTCTGCCCATGTGGATAGCCAACAAAAACGCCGAGGCTTGGCACGTTGGTCAAATTTATGGGATATACGAGTATTCCTTCCAAAGCGAGAGACAACCAAATACTCGCAGATTCGAGTAACTGAAGGCTGTGGAAGTAACAGCTCATGGGGAGACTTATGAGACAATACGGGTGATGGTAACTTATTTATTAAATAAGTAGCAAAGCAAGAACGCATTCTCCCGAAACATAGGGGTAGATTCGATTGAAATCTTAAAGCTCTTGCTACATTGAGCAAGTGACGATGCTTACGCTCAACAACACCGTTTTGTTGAGGGGTGTAAATGCAACTTTTTTGATGAAGGACACCATTTGCATGGAACCGGGGACCGAAGGTCTTTGGATTTGAATTCCATTCCATTATCGAACGGAATGTTTGCAAAGATGGAACAATTAAATTGGTTACACCAAAGAGATCTTGGTGAGTTTATGACCAAATTGAGTCATAACGAAATTGAAAAAATACTGAAGAAACTTTAAAGTTTCTGACTTGGTTTTCATTAGATAAACCCAAGTACACCTAGAATAGTCATCAACTATAGTTAGAAAATATTTAGTACCGCAAAGAGATGGAACTGAAAATGGTCCCTAAATATCGGCATGTATTAAGCTGGAAAACATGAGATGATAAAGAAACACTTTTATTAAACTTAAGACGAGTTTGTTTCGCCCTTGGACAAACATCACGGGAGTGATTACATTGAGAATGAATATAAGGAAATTTGCTAGCTAAAAATTTAAAACAATCCATGTTTGGATGGCCTAAACGATGCCGGGAATCGACAATTTTATTTGTTCTAACAGACAAAGCAAATGGTGAGAAACGAAAGTGATAAAGACGGAAATGCATTCACTCCATCCAATCT
The DNA here is from genome assembly GCA_023531295.1 of Papaver armeniacum. Lineage (NCBI taxonomy): Eukaryota > Viridiplantae > Streptophyta > Magnoliopsida > Ranunculales > Papaveraceae > Papaver > Papaver armeniacum. The sequence goes on along the minus strand of JAJJWW010010782.1, from coordinate 122,170 downwards.
CTGGTTCGTTTGATGGTCCTGAAATATGCAAGATCCATTTGAGAATGATACACGAAGAATTAGCGGTGCGAGTCAATTGGTGACAGAGAGCAAGTTAAATTTAAAACTTGGAATATAGAAAACGTTTAAAATTTTGATGTTGGGTGATAAATCAACACACCCAATATGAGTTGCGATGTATAGGATCCATCGTGCAATCGAACATGGATTGGTTTAGAAACCAAGGCATGTGAAGTAAAGAGAGAAAGAGAGGAACATATGTGGTGAGTAGCACCACTTGTCTACAATCCATATATTATTTGAACAAGATAGAATGGTACCTGCAAAGTTTGCATATGGAGTTACGTCAGTGCCTCCATTGGCTGATTCAAGCATGGACATGAGACGAGCATATTGTGCAGCGGAGATTGAAGGGCAAGAATAAACGGTGTGCGATGGTTTTTTTTTGAACGAGTGCAATATGGGCAGCGGCGGATGTGGAAGAATCCATAGCACTAACCGTGGTGCATCTTTGGGATAACCATTAAGTTTCCAGATGTTGATTTAGTGTGACCATGCTTATTGCGGTGTTCACAAAATGGTGCAGGACGTTTATTTCCGTGTTGGCACCATTGACTCCGACTTGAGAAAAGGGCCTTGAAGATCTATAGTCACCACGAGAAACATTCAAAGTGGCGGATTCAATATTAGGTATAGAAGAAGAATGTATACCACTGTTGTTCCTCCTCTGTCGCACATGGTTGTAGATCTTTGCGAGATGATGGCATAGGATCCATTAAGATAATTTGACTACGCGGGGATGAGAACCTTTCATGTAAACCACCGCAAAAATTCCATTGCCCTATCCTGGTTATGATGATCAACAAAATTTTTACTGCTCCACAAATACACGGTTCAACCGGCTTTGAATGTATCCAATTGATCCCAAAGTGATTTCGAGTGGGTATAATACATTGCAACATTCTGGTTCTCCTGCTTCAAGTTTCCAATAGATTTGCTTGATCGCATAAAGCTTAGAGGCATTGTTGTGAAAAACGCGACTTAATCTCCAACCATTGTTCTCGGCGGATGGGAAATTCATGGTGGATGATTTGATGCTTGGATCGACAGTTAGAAATCCAAATTTGCCGACCATATCGTCGCAACGAGTCCAATGCGCAAGATCAACTGGATCTGTTGGTTTCTTGATAGTTCCATCTATGTAGCCTATTTTTCCTTTCGCACTCAAAGCTTTTGTCATACCTCGACTCCAAGTGCAATGATTATCACTGGTTAGAGGTGGAGAATAAATCACAGATGTAGGATTGTCCGCTGGATGGACAAAGTAGGGACTGGAAGGTGATAAACCAGTATCTTTTTCAGGTGTATTGTGAGCCATTGAAGGGTTTGATTGATCTCCTTCTGTAGGCATGGATAGGAAGTGTAGGAAAAGAAAAAAAAATACCCTAGCTCTGCTATACCATAAAGCAGTATTGGTTTAAGGTTTTCTCACTTCATATGAGATTAGCTTTATTGGATAGTATTTATATGAGTTACATTGGATGAAGATAAGATAGAACGAAAACAAAAGAAGCTAAGGAATAGGTACAACTGTAGACTAGGACTTTACAAACATGACTTAACCTAATTAGCTATAGAATAGGTATTTACAGCGTAAGAATAGAATGACCTGAGATGGTTACAACGACTTGTACGTATATGAAATACGTGTGTACATGTGACCTGTAATAATTAGTGCGAAACTCAACAATAAATTTCGGATTGTATCTCTAAGAAAGCACATCCAACGAGAGTATCAAAGAATTTCTTGTGCTTCAAAATTCAAACAGGGTAGAAAATTATTCTAAAATTATGTTATGTCACAAATTCCTTGGCTAGTAGATCTGTTACTTACAAGGTCGATTTTTTTTAATTATTTTGCAGTTCTGAAATTCTAAATACATGAAAAGATCATACAGACATTATAGTCATTTACATTTACATACTTCCCACCTTGGCAGTCGCTTAGGAAATGTTCCCACCTAGCACCCACGACTTACGAGTCCCGTATACTACAAATATCAAGCCAAAAGCTTCTAACACGAGAACTCTTGTCGCCATGTCAATCGCAAACATAAAATTGAGATTGTTGGTAGGTCGGTCAAGGTCTAGATTAGGAAATCTAGTTGGTTAAAGAAACCAAGTACTTGTGTCCTAAGTATAGCAGCTTAAGAGGTTTGTCTCTTAGAGCTAAGTTAGGAAACCCTATACTTGTAGGAAAGTAATCCTTGTTAAGGAATGTGTCCAAATCCTATTGATGTGTATAAATAGCCATAGAGAGAACTAGAGAAAATACACGAGAACTAGTAAGAGTTCTCTTCTTCTTTAACTTAGGCTTTGTATATTCCAACCTATACGGTGATATATAAAATTGCTTATTCCTTCTCGAGGATTCAACCTCGTTAAATACTTGTTCTTCTTGTGTGTGTGATTGTGTTCTTGGTGATATTGAGATACCTCGTAGTAGTGCAAACCTAACGCTTATGCAGGCTTTGGCGCAACAATTGGTATCGAGCAAGGAGACGCTCTTGGATACGAATTTCGAATTCCGGTTGAAGTGAAGGTATTTTTTGAAGATTTCTTGAGGTAATTCTCAAAGGTTCTGTTTTTATCTATATTTGAACAATGGTTGACGGGGACGAAGATCAGAAAAATCCTTTAGGAGAACATTCGGAGCCCACAAGTAAAGATAAAGAAACAAAAGAAGAAATATCGCATTCACATAGATCACAACTCAAGGTAGAAAAGTTTACGGGAACCAATAACTTTGGTTTATGGAGAACGGACGTAATGGATGCTCTTGTTCACCTTTATCTGAAGAAGCTCTAGAAGGTCAGCCGGTGGAGATGTCTCAAAGCGGTGGAACAAGATGAATAAATTATGTCTTGCTACGAGGGTGTTTAGCGGCTGCGGTAAGAGTTAATTATCGAAGACGAGACTTGACTAAGGATCTCTGTGAAAAGCTAGAGAAGGAATACCTTGTGAAGAACGTAGCAAATAGGATACATCTTAAAAGGAATTTGTATCGCTATAACATGAAGAGAGGTGCAACTCTAACCGAGCACCTAGATTCATATAATAAACTTCTTTTCGAGTTGGTTAACTACGATGAGAAGATCAACGACGAGGAACAAGCTTTGTGCACGATAAATTCTCTTCTGAAAAGTATGAACCCGTGATTAAAGCATTAATGCACGGCAAGGACAAGATGACATACGCGAGAGGTCACTACGGCATTGCGTAGTGAGGAGTTCGAGGAAGATGGATCGTGAAGATCTTGAAAGTGAAGCTAACAATGACTTGCTTCTTGCAAGAGGTCGTTCAACGCAGACGGGAGAAAGAAGAATGGTGGTTATGGTAAAAGTAGAGGACGTTCTAAGAGTAGGGCCTTGACTGCAAAAAGATGAGTGTGCTTGGTGCCATGATTTTGGTCATTGGGCTAAAGATTGTACCAAGCGTAAGGCAAGAGAATGAGATAATAGTAATACCGAGGTGAACATTGCTAAAGGTAATGAAGAATCAGATGATGCTTCTGATTTCTCGCTAACTGTGACACCATCAGCTTGTGCTATTACAGATGGTACATGGGTATTAGATAATTTGGGCAACATATCATATATGTCCATCGTGACCCAGGTTCTCAAGTTTTGAAGAGCTTGATGGAGAAGTACGTATGGGAAATAATCATACTGCGGGGTGATTGGGATTGGTAGTGTTCGTATCAAGATGCATGATGGTATGGTTAGAGAGTCAAGGAGGTAAAATTTGTACACCATAAAGAAGAATCGATTTCACTCGGAACTTTAGAAGCTAAGGGCTATAAAATAGTCGCTGAAAATGGTGTTCTAAAGGTAATCTCTGGATCTATGGTAATCATGAAGGGCATACGTCATCATAACTTGTACTACTTGATTGGGAGTACAACAACGGGAGATGTGTCTATTTACAACACATCGAGTGCGACTACCGAGAAGACAAAGCTATGGCACATGAGACTTGCACATCCAGGTGAGAAGTCGTTGCATAGGTTGATTCAACAAGACTTGTTGAAAGGTGTTATTGCTGCAAGTTAGCATTTTGTGAACATTGTGTTAAGGGCAATAAAACAAGAACAATCTTTGCACTGACAATTCACAACACTAGTGGAGTTCTTGGCTATGTTCACTCGGATGTTTGGGGTCCTTCCAAGAATGCATCATTGGGAGGAAACATTGGTTTGTGTCGTTCATTGATGATTATTCTAGGCGCGCATGGGTGTACACCATGAGGCATAAGGATGAAGTCCTAGAAATCTTTGTGAGGTGGAAAAAGGCAATCGAGACTCAAACCGCGGAAAGATCAAAGTACTACGTTCGGACAATGGTGGAGAGTACAAGAGTGATCCGTTCTTGCAAGTATGTCGGGATGAGGGGATAAAGAGGCACTTCACGATTAAGAAGACACCGCAATGAATGGGTTAGGTTAACGCATGAATCGTACTTTGGAGAAGGTACGATGTATGTTATCTAATCTTTGGATTAGGTAAAGCGTTTTGGGGCTGAGTGCGATTACATATGCGTGCTTCCTCATTAATAGGTTGCCATCATTGCATTAGAAGGTAAAACTCCTATGGAGAAATGGTTTGGTAAACCACTATGATTATGACTCAATTCATATCTTTGGTTGTCTGCGTGGTATCATGTTAGTGAAAACAAGCTTGATAGAGCGTCTTAGTAAAAGGAATCTTTGTGGGTATGAAAAGTGGAGTGAAAGGGTTCAAAATTTGGAATCCAGGTAGAAAAGAAGATAGTCATGAGTAGAGATGTCACATTTGATGAGATGTCTATGGTAAAGTCTTGGGGTTCTCGGCGGTGGAGAATAGAAGCACCAATACTAATGAGCCTTTGCGGCGGTGGAGATTGATGCAACTCCACCAATTCCAGTTAAGTCTGTATCATCCGAGAATACTTAGAAGACATTGGGTCTTCAAGAGAGGTAACTGCAAGTTCCAAATAATAGTGACACTATTGAGGAAGAGGAACAAGAGTCGAGTAGAAGATACGAAGCTACGGTCATGGAGACCATAGCAACCAAAGAAATCCAGAAGATCAACCAGAAGCCCGGGTTGGATGAATGATTACATTGCTTATGCATTACCGGTTGTTGAAGATGGTACTCCTACTTCCTATTTAGAAGCGTCTACGCGGTGCGAGTGTAAAGAATGGGAAGCGAGAATGCGAGACGAGATGGAGTCTCTTTACTAGAATGGTACATGGATTCTTATGAAACTTAGAACGGTAAGAAGGCCATAGGGTGCAAGTGGGTATATGTTAAGAAAGAAGGATCTTCGGTGAATCAAGTACGCTACAAGGCAAGGTTAGTTGCAAAGGTTATGCCCAAAGAGAAGGGATTGACTACAATGAGGTGTTCTCTCCGGTGGTAAAACACTCATCAATCCGTATTTTGTTGGCCTTGGTAGCACAATATGATTTAGACCTAGTTCGACTTGATGTTAAGACAAAAGCATTCTTACATGGTGATCTAGAAGAGGAGATCTATATGACTCAGTAGAGTGGGTTCAAGGTTTACGGAAAAGAAGATTGTGTATGTAAACTAAAGAGATCGTTGTGCGGGCCGAAGACGGTCTCCAAGACAATGGTACAAGCGATTTGACCAAATTTATGATAGGCCAAACATACACAAGAAGTCACTATGACTATTGTGTATATACTTCAAGAAGCTATGTGATGGGTCTTTCATATATTTGCTCTTGTATGTCGATGATATGCTGATTGGATCGAATAACAAGAAAGAGATTGATAACTTGAAGTGCATGTTGTCATCCGAGTTTGAGATGAAAGATCCGGGAGAGGCTAAGAAGATTCTTGGTATGGAGATTCAACGTGAGAGAGAAGGGTAAGGTTTGTTTGTCTCGAAGGCATATTTAAAGAAAGTGTTACGAAGTTTGGTATCTACGAAGGAACTAAATCCGTAAGTACTCCCCTTGCTTGCTCATTTTAAGTTGAATGCGCGTATGTCTCCCACTACTAAAGAAGAAGAACGAAAGTATATGGCCCAAGTCCCATATCTTTTGAGGCTATTGGTAGCTTGATGTATACGATGGTATGTACAAGGCCGGACATTTCACATGCAGTTAGTATGGTCAACCGTTATATGCATTGTCTGTTAAGGGACATTGGCATGTTTGTGAAATGGATTTTAAGGTATCTTTATGGTACAGTTGATGTTGGCTTGGAGTTTGTGAAGGATAGAAGAAACAATCGATTTATGTGTTGGGTATGTGGATTCGACTATGCTTTGGTGATTTGGACAAGAGACGTTCAACTACGGGGTATGTATTTACCATAGCGGGAGCACCGATTAGTTGGAGATCAATATTGCGATCTCGTGGCGCTTTCAACTACGGAGGCGGAGTATATGGCGTGATGAAGCATTTAAGGAGGCTATATGGTTACAAGGTTTGCTAGATGACTTAGGAGTTGTGCAAGATCAACCGCACATGTGCATTGTGATAGTCTAAGTGCAATTTATTTGGCTAAGAATCAAGTGCATCATGCTAAAACCAAACATATAGACGTACGGTTTCACTTTGTGAGAGAAATTCTTGAAGAAGAAGACATTCTACTTGTGAAGATCGATACCAAAGACAATCCAAACTGATATGTTGACTAAAGTAGTATCGGGATCAAGTTTCGATATTGTTCGAAATTGATCCACATCCTTCCGGTTTGGTGAAAGGCCCTTTTGGGGTAGAGGTTCTTAGGAACCTGGTGGAGGTCTTCTAGCAAGGCCATTTGAGAGAACTACGGTCGGGTTTGATTCCTATTGAGGATACGTAGGCAGCCAAAGTGATGGTTCAATCGACGTTGGAAGATGGAGGTGATTTTATCTATTGATCGTCTCATGCATGAATGCATGATCCGAGGTGGAGAATTGTTGGTAGGTCGGTCAAGGTCTAGATTAGGAAATCTAGTTGGTTAAAGAAACCAAGTACTTGTGTCCTAAGTATAGCAACTTAAGAGGTTTGTCTCTTAGAGCTAAGTTAGGAAACCCTATACTTGTAGGAAAGTAATCCTTGTTAAGGAATGTGTCCAGTCCTATTGATGTGTATAAATAGCCATAGAGAGAACTAGAGAAAATACACCAGAACTAGTAAGAGTTCTCTTCTTCTTTGCTTAGGCTTTGTATATTCCAACCTATACGGTGATATATAAAATTGCTTATTCCTTCTCGAGGATTCAACCTCGTTAAATACTTGTTCTTCTTGTGTGTGTGATTGTGTTCTTGGTGATATTGAGATACCTCGTAGTAGTGCAAACCTAACGCTTCCGCAGGCTTTGGAGCAACAGAGATGTCGTGTGTGGAGAAAATTAACAACTGCTACTATCTACAGTTGTGACCCAACAACCAGTTAAACAAGTATAACAAAGAATAAAAGAAGAATTCTAAGATTACCATAATGTCTACATTAATTCACCCATGCCTATCTTTGTAACTGAAGGTTACTCATCTGGAAGTATCAAAGAGAACACCTCTATGCCTCGCGGTAGCTGTTTTGCCTTCATCATCATTCTCTGGTGCGGCAGATAATAACAACCACTGATCCACAAGCTATAGATGAAATCTAAGGATAGCTGATACTACCTGTTTCATGTGTGGGAAATATAACATAGTTTTGAGAGGAGAAGTCATTATGACTGAAAATTTCAAACATCTGTGTTTCTCTTCTCTGATCTCCAAGGTATGTGTAAAGCTTCCCGCATGATTCCAAAACTCCCATCATAATCCCCCATCTCTAATCAGCAGCAGCAGAACTCCGGTTACTGGATCTTACTTTCAACACCGCCTCCACTCTCACTACTTTTACTGAAACTCTAGGGTTTGGTTACATTTATAGCATAAGAAAGCCTGTGATATTTACTACAATACCCTTGAAGTAATACCATGCCAATGCGCAGGCCCAGGATATTACAATTTATCTAGCCTCTATGGATATTACATTTATAAACAGAAATAGTTGCATCTAAACTACCGCTGGTTCGTCAATAGAAAAACCTGGCCTGATTGGGGTATACCCAAACTAATTAGGGTATACCCAATGAGACAAAATAGGGTCATTTTGAAGTAAAGTAAAGCCACCCCTTAACCTTGTATTTTCAAAATGGCTAATATGCCCTTGTTTAATTAACACTAAAAAATTGATTAGGTTAATTAATTGAGTTTAGATTAAAATTTTGAAAATGAAAATCCAGTAGGTTAAACCTTTAATCCGTCTTATGAGTTCGATTTCGATAAAAAATTTGGTTTTCAAAAATGTCAAAGGTCGGCAAGATATACGTTTGAATAAGGTGCTTAGGCTATATATGGCCGGCATGGTCTTTGTTTGAATAAAATGCCGACCAATTTTAGCCGGCAAGTTATTTAAATGAAGAACATGCCGACTTAATTTTTTTACACATAAGTGATGGCTATTGAAAAATATTAATCGGCAAGGTCTACAAAAAAAAAACCCGCCGGCGGTATAAGTCGACAAGGTATTTAAATTAAGAACATGCCGACTTTATTTTTTTTGACACACAAGAGAGGGCTATTGAAAAATATTAGTCGGCAAGGTCTACAAAAAATCCTGCCGGCTGTTGAGAAAAATACCCCGTCGGCGGTTGAAAAACCCTGCCGGCGGTATAAGTCGGCAAGGTCTTCAAAAAATACCTGCACTTTGTAAGAAAAAATTTACAGTCGTCGCAATGGATGTTATGTAAAGTCGGCAAGGTATAGATATGGATATCTTGCCGACCCTGTAATTGCTAAATTCGGAGATGAAAAGTCGGCATGTTATTCAACCTTATACCCTGCCGACTATATTTTGGTCGGCAAGGTCGACAAAAAATACCCCCGCCGACTTTTTGTTCGTTTTGATTCTTCGTTTTTTTTTTTTTTTTTTTTTTTTGATTTCACATGTATAGTTAGAGTGTAGAAGAAAGATTTTGATTTTTTTTATATGTTTTGGTCGGCAAGGTTTTTTAGTATGGGCAATTTGGTCTTTTAACACCTTTTAGACACCCCTTAGCACACTACTTTGGATGGGAACAAAATGGGTATACCCCAAATTAATCTGGGTATACCCCAATCAAGTCAAGTAGAAAAAGTAGAATTTCTACCCCATAGAATTGAAATTGTTGTTGATATTTTATGAAGAATAATCAAGGTACACTATGGATGTCTGACGATCAACAAAACATTGTAACTTATAGAGTAACAAACTCATCCTCCTAAGTTTTAATCCTCACCGTAAGAACTTAAAATTAAGAAATGCAGATCATCATGAAATATTGAAGCATGAACAAGAAAATGCAAGAAAAATGGATTCCAAAGACACCTATAGGGAAACAAACCATCATCCTCCAAATCTCTATAACACTCTGCTACCGAAAAAGGCTTCGTGCCCTGCAGCCAAACTCTTACATCACCACCACTTCTAGTAGTAAAAGTTGATATTAGATCTAAAAGATGGGCCACATCCTCAATTTCTATGTCTTTCAACTGTCTGCAAAAAGCTAAATTCCAACTAATCTCGTTGCTTATACCCACGCACTCCTGAATGGTTACATCTTACACTCTGATGATTTTGTGAAGTTCAAGAAATAAAGCTTTCAAAGAGTGTCCATTCACCCACAAATCCGTGAAATAACACCCATAACTGAATCACAAAATTGGTCAAAAAGACCAAAATCAACAATTCCTGGGTGAAAAAGACACTTAGGTTTTGATCTTTTGTTTAAATGGTCAAAAATTAAAAGATCTTTGTTTAAATGGACAAAATTTTAAAAATAGGCGGGATGTAACTAAGTTTCATCCTGTCCATTTTCAAATATTTTTTTCTTATTTTTATTTTACACAGATGCATCCAGTTTCATCCTTGCTATTTTTAAGTATAAGCCGGGATGAATCCGGTTTCATCCTTGCTATTTTTTTGGCTATTTCACCCGTACTTTTTTTTACTTGTCCATTTGAACCGTGTTTTAAATTTTTTTGGACAAATGACCCATTTTCTCTAACTGAATTACTTTAAGAAGAACTTTAAATTTAGCCGAGAAGCCCCATACGAGTTGCAAACAAGGCAGAATACGAATCTTCATTCCTGATGATACATACCATTTCAAGGACACCTGCCAGTAGAAAAATTCTATAATTGTCACAGATTCCAAGAAGGAGAACCCGTAAGAAACAAGGGAAACTTGGGAATATGCCCCAAAATTGACTGTCATCTTGGGGATATGTCCCAGGATTCCAATTTTAGGTAGAGAAAATGGGTCATTTGTTCAAAAAAATTTAAAACACAGTTCAAATGGACGAGTAAAAAAAAGTATGGGTGAATAGCCAAAAAAAATAGCAAGGATGAAACTGGATTCATCCTGGCTTATACTTAAAAAATAACAAGGATGAAAGTGGATGCATCATGTGTAAAATAAAAATAAGAAAAAATATTTGAAAATGGACGGATGAAGCTGGTTACATCCCGCCTATTTTTTAAATTTTTGTCCATTTAAACGATATCTTTTTAATTTTTGGCTATTTAAACAGTATCAAAACCTAAGTGTCTTTTTCACCCAGGAATTATTGATTTTGGTCTTTTTGACCAGTTTTGTGTTTTAGGTAATATGCCTGAGCCGTCCAAAATTCCATCGAAAACCGTTACGTAGTCAACATTCGCGCACACTTGAGATTACATATGCGAATTAAAAGACATATATACTATATACTAACACCTTTTCAAGGTTCAGGAACATATTCAGATAGAAAAAACTTCTAAGGAATTAGAGAAAAAGTTCAACATATTTATGATAAATTGACTATTTTACGGTTCCTTGACGGAAACCGTTGCTTCGGCCATATTCCCGAAAACTGGAATCCTGGGGGCATATTCCCAACATGACAGTCGAATTCGGGGCATATCCCCAATTTTTCCAAGAAACAAACCACCAATGCAATAGAATCCCTCGTCCAAATCGCAAGCGCTCGTGGTCTTCCTTTGCTATTTCGTTTTGGGGAATTAGGGCCGTAAAAAGACTATTTTTCAACCAGTGAGATGTAAAGCTATATTTTGCAGGGATTATACAATAACTCGAATTTACTTTGTAAACCAAACTATGAAAAAACTCAATATAATGGTTTTATATTCCGCTTGCACGATTTAACAAACATCACTAATATGAATAGTCTGAAGGTATTTTGTTTGCATCTCAGAAATATATATCAAGAGGGTTTTTACCTTCCTTTAGACTATCAGGTTAATTTGCTTTATTCTCGCCTAATAACTCTGTTAAGGTTGCACCATTAACAACTTGAATCCTCAATCTCTATTGATGTTTCCTCCCTTTCCTTGCCCAAACTGATTGCTTCCAAGACTAGGTGTGATTGCAGGTTTCCCTGCAATCATACCCCAAAGAGTTTACACAATTATTTACTCAAATTTCAAAAACAACCAACAAATCTTTATTAATTTTTTTTTATGAATCTTACAAGAATGATGAGAATACAAGGAAGTAAGAATTATTCTGGACTTTCTCTCTCCTATTTGTTTTCTCTCATCTCTTCCCAAAAAGATCCCCTCTCTCAAGTCTACTTGGTCCTTTATATAGGATATTACATAATAGATGACAGCTAAGCCAACCTTTATTTTCGGATCTAGCTTGCGTCATTCTCGCAAGCTTACAAAAGGGTTTCTTCGCATATGTTCTTAAATCTCGCAAAGTCTTCACACTTTCCTCGTGATTAGGCTGATGTCACCTGCTACGTCATTCCTCAAATAGTCTGTAATGGTCATCACAAACATTTGTTGGTTAAATCTTCACTGGGACACAATCTGTTGCGAAATTCTACTCCTACATCTTGTCTCTTCTCATGTCTTCTCTGCGAAGAAGAAAGGATATGAGAATCTCTTTTCGCAACACTTTGCATCTATTCATCTTTATATATTTTCCTTTTCCTGAAGCAACCTTAGTGAATTTGGTGTAACCGTCTACACGTGTTTATTATTCCACTTATTCAATTCCAACCGGTCATCTCTTTTCGTCTATTTAAGAAGAGTGTCAGTGGAAAAATAATTTGCTTCTTTTACTTCATATTCCTCTTCTCCAAACTCTCTGTAAATGTTCATCCTCTACAATTTTCTTCATCCTTGATTTTCATAAATTTATCTACCTGCTGCTGCTTTCATGGAGTCACCAAGGTTAGTTTGACTTTTCTTCTTTGATTTTCTTTGGGCCGATCTTATTTTGTTGATTTCCCTAATTAATTTTATTATTTTATGTGATTGCCATACTTGAACTTGTTTCAACAAAAGAATCTCTAGCATCAAATTCACAATCCCAAACCCTAACGTTTCTAAAAGCTCGCATCACAAGACTGTTGCAACGAAAAGGAAGCATGCGAATAGAAAGATAGTAAGAAACATCACTTCTTTAATAACAATATTGTTGCCTCTGTTCCTTATACGAGTTGATATTCGCGAGGATGCTTTGAAGATGGTAATAAACCGACCAAGAAGCCTCGCCAATTAAAAATTATTAAATCTTCCATTGTATTTCCTGATTTTAAACCCCTAGTAATGTCTGCCATATCTTCGCTAACTGAGCCTTTATCACTTAGCGCTCCCGTCCACGAAGATATCACTAAGTATGTCACATATTCAATTGACCCTATTGCGAAGGAAACACCCTCTTCTCCCATTGTTGATGCCTAAAGAATTGATTTGTCTTCAACCTCAATTATTAATCCTCCTCATCCTTCGCTTTGTAGAAGAACATTTAATTCCCCCGTCTTCAATCCTTGCTACTTCCTCATCCGAATCCTTTCCTGTTGACAAGGGATTCTTGGAAGGAGTGGACATTGCCTTTAAGATTTTGTCTGATGCTCTTGATGATGCTCGGAGGTCTTCCGCTGACCCCATCAAACTTAGTATCTGCGAGACTACGAGCAAGTATTTTAGCTATGAAAAAGCAGCTTCTTAAGCAGCTTTAGAGAAAGAAGTTGAATCCTTAAAGGAGAATCTCCAAGCCTTGACTTTAGAGTGTGGGAATCTTCGCCTCAAGAACCAAAATCTTGAGAATATGTCGCTGGACTGCGATAACCTTCGCAAAAAGAATGATGAGCTAAAAGGTAAGACCTTCTTGTCTTAACTCATGGCTGATCTTCTTTAGTAATTTTATCTCTTTCGCATTCATTTTTCTAAAAATTCTTTGTTCGTTCATTAGGTTTTAATTCAGAAACGAATAATGGAGAGATACGATTTTCAATATGCCGCTGAAGATGTTCGTGCTGATAAAGAAATTTTGTTAGATCAATACAATCAATTATACAATCTTTACTCATATTTTGTTGACCAAATTGACAATCTATCCAATGAGAATGCTCAATTAGTTCAAGGGCAAGAAATATTAAGTAGCGAAATATCCCATCTCTCTTATTCGTTAACTAAAGCTAACTTGGGGATTGAAACTTTGTCAGATGAGAATGAAACTTTTTCCCAAGAGAAACGAATTCTTTTAAACAAAGTAGCGATACTTTCGCAACAACTTTGTATACGCCAAAAAATATGTGATGATCAAGAACGATCTCTTCGCTCGTTGAAGAGTGAACTTAAAGAAGTAACTGAGTCGTCTACTGCTGAGAAGGATAAACTTATCCAAGGTAGGATAGCTTTGAGTATAAAGGCAAATCAGCTTAAGGAACAACATACTCAATTAAAAGATTCCTATGCTTCCCTAGTGAAAGAAAATGCTTTACTTGTTTCTAACGAGAATGACTTTCGATCTCGGATGAAAGGCTTGGTTGGGGATAAATTTGACGATGCAATGAACCATATGAAGAATAGTAATTTGGCTTTAACTCAATATCTTATTTTGCAAAAGGAGGGTAGTCATAAAAATCTGACTGCCTCAACCACCTTTTCTTATTTAATTATTTTCGCAATATTCCTCTTACGTAAATCTCGCTATAACAACCCTTTGTGTTTTTGTTGTTCGCATAGTCTGAGAGAAATCTTCATTCTTCTATTTTTTTCTTTGGAATCCAAATTAGCCAAGATTCGAAAGGAGAATGCGATACTTACTACTTCCCTTGCATGTTCTCGCTATCGTGCGAAAGAAGATTTGACTACCTTCAACATCTCAAGGATATTGAAAGTAGAAATTGTCGAGAGCACTTCTCATGAAGTTCACCTCAAAGTCAAGTCCTTGTAAATAACATCTTACTCGATAAAGCACTACTTCCTACAACAATTTTGCCTCTTGAAGTAGATGTTGATGAAGTTCCTCATGATCCTAACAGTGACCATGAACTCGAAAGTGATGATGAAACTATTCTTGTGAACGATAAAGGAGATGAATCCGCTAAGGAAGCAAATGATGGCAGTAATCAAGGTGGAGAGGAGACTGGAACAAATCAAGAAAAGGAGAATACTTGTGAAAGTGAGAAAGATGGAGAAGATCTTCCATCAACCTCTCTTCGCAAAGCTAATACTAAAGTCTGGAATTCCTTTAGGTACTTAGCCTTTGTTTCTTGAATTGTTTTATTTCCGCTTTACTACTCTTGCGAATGATGTACTTCGATGAATCTTGAAACTTATTTTCTTATTGGCGAGAAAGATAATGCATCTTCTTTATTAATTCCCATACTTGCCTCTCATTATCTTTCTCGTGAGAAGTTGATCTTTTACCTGCATAATATTTAAATAATTTATTTTTATAAATTTATTTTTGTTTCATGTGCGTTAAGGTCGCAATCTTGTTTGCATGATTTCACTATCATATATTTTGTCATATACATCTTGGTATTTTCCAAGAATTCATTCATTATTATTCTCTTACGTGGTCTTATTTTGCCTTCCTAAGTAAAGGTCTTATTTCGCCACCCCTTGTCATTGCGACAAAATCGCAGCCTATCTTTACACTTTCATGTAATGACCCATTCATCTTGTCTTATCATTTTCTTGTATTATTTCCTCACCAGGATATTTTTCATGTGACAATATGACAGGCCTAAATATCCTTGTGAATACAAAGCCCCATGACATTTCCGTCTTGCGATGTCTTTACACTTTCGTGTATCAACCCATTGACCCCTTCTTATCTTTTTCTAGTATTGTTGCCTCTGCTGAGGATTATTGCACAAATATGAAAAGTCTTAATACTCCCATGAGTAAAAAGCCTCATGACATTTGCGTCTTTGACACTTATCGACTCCCTAATGGAGGGTGTCGTCCTTATCATCCCCCACGGTTGCCCCTTCAAGGATGCGTACCTCTACCATACAAGGTTGGCTCCTCCCATCCGGTCTTAACAACAACTAGTTGTTTTCGCGGCCTCTTATCCCTTTGCCTATATGACTCATGGTTACAAGACCGCACCCCTAAGTGGGGTTTTCTTCGGACCGATTGCATCATAGTCAAGATTTTCCAAGAATGGCCGGAGTACGCTCCCGGGCCCTGAGACACTCTTGGATCAACCGTACCTCGGCGCCTTGATCAAAATTTGCAATCCTTAGGAGACACCTTAGTCGTCCAACCTAAGTCATAAGCTTAGGTTGAAAATCCAAGGAGACTCTCCCGGATGGGCTTTATTGACCGCAAATCTCCATGACCCGTTGTTAAGTTCCGGTGGCGGTATAGCC
This sequence comes from Papaver armeniacum, assembly GCA_023531295.1. NCBI lineage: Eukaryota > Viridiplantae > Streptophyta > Magnoliopsida > Ranunculales > Papaveraceae > Papaver > Papaver armeniacum. Next base: position 106,462 of record JAJJWW010010782.1, on the reverse strand, counting down.
TTTCCCTGAGCCATGCAATAGGTTCTCCCCTTCTATGACGCACTTTAGGTCTTACATTTGCCTCTTGCGAGATTTTCTCGCGAACTAGGGTGTACGCCATAGTTGGGTGCCTCTTTCTTTTGATTTTATTTTCTAAAAGCATAATTTACGAAATGATCGCATGTTTTCAATCATAATTTCTTTTGATAAATACAATTTCGCAATAAAATTTGCTATTTTGATCTTCATTTCATTTTAGTGTTTTCCCAGCAACTTTTGCTAGATCTTTTATGGATAATATTTCTTTAAATATAGTCTATTCCATGGTCGATCAAGCTTGCGACCAGTATCCTTTCCCTCAGGATCCATCAGTTTATATGCCCTTGTTCCGACTATTTCTTTAATGATATATGGTCCGTCCCATTTCTTTTCCTATTTCCATCATTTCCTCTCTGATACACTGGTATTTCTCGCAACACCAAATCAGCTGGCTGAAATTCTCTTATTTTAACATGCTTATTGTATTCTCGGGCTAGTCTTGGCGATAGTTCTCCATATGCCTTAAAGCCATTTCTCTTTTTTCTTCTAGTTCATCAAGCTTTGTTAAAATCATATCCGCACTTAAATTTTTCTCCCATGCCTCCTTCTTTGTTGTGGGAATAATGACCTCAGTTGGTAGCACCGCTTCAACCCCATATGTTAAACAGAAAGATGACATTCCCGTAGCTTCTCGCCTAGTTGTGTTATAAGCCCAAACTGCATTATGCACCTGTTCGCACCATGCTTTATTATGCCCCTCCAGTTTCATATTCGATGTATACGCAATAGTCTTATTTGTTGCTATACACTGTCAATTGCTTTGTGGATATAAAGGAGTGGATTTCCCACATTTTATCTTAAATGCATTCAGTAACATTTCTATATTCTTCCCCTCAAACTGTTTTCCATTATCAGACACCGATTGTGCAGGAATTCCAAATCTACAAATGATATTTTCGAATATAAATGAGAAGACATCTTTCTGCGAATATCTTTGTCTTGCCTTTACTTCAGCCCACTTTGTGAAATAATCTGTTGCGACAATAAAATATCTTCTTTGACCATATCTGGTAAAAATGGTCCCATAATGTCTAAACCCCACTTTCCAAAGGGCCACACACTTGTTGAAGATGATAAAAGTGCTCCAGTGCATGTATCCTCCTACCATGTCGCGACATTCTTAACAACGCCTTGAGACTTCTTTCGCGTCTTTATGCATGTATGGCCAATAATAACCTTGTATTTTTGTTTTGTATGCCAAAGATCTTCCTCCACTATGGTTACCAAAGATCTCCATAATGTAATGCCTTCAATGTTTCTTCTCCTTCTTCTCGCGTCAAGCATCTAAGTGATGGCCCATTAAATGATCTTCCATACAACACCCCATCTCTAAGTTCGTAATTTGTCGCACGACTCTTCAATTTATGTGCCTCCAATCAATTCCTTGGTATTTCTCCTTTCTCTAGATACGCATGAAGTTCGATTCTCCAATCTTTTCCGAAAGTTCACAATGAAGCTTTTCCAAATTTGCCCCTCTTCTTCTTTTACGTCGACGTCTAGGTTTGATTGTGGTAGCAAGAAACGGGTTTCTACTGCAAAGCGAGTTTCTTCTAGTGCTCCTGATGCTGAGTCTTCTCGAACTAAAAGCAAGGGTGCTGTGAAGGATATTCTTCATGCTAAGAAAGGAAAGAGGATTAAGAGGGGATAATGTAGGAAAGGAGAAAAACCTGGAAAAGATTTAGGTAAAAAAGGTGTTAAAAAAATAATGTTGTTGAAGTTCTAAGTTTAGTTTGGTTCAGTTACTTTGTGATGGAATCTTTTTCTTGAATGGATCATCTTGATGAATGAAAATTATCCTTTTGGAATCCTTTAGAAAGCAAATCTGTGATCTAGCGACATGTAATTTGAGGATCACTGTGAGGGATCGGTGAGATTTTTCAGAGATTATGATAGCCAGGCTAAAGGATCAGCGAGAACCGAGTTGCAGAGCAAAAATCGGGGAGGAAAGAGAAGTCGATTTTCATTTTATTTGCAGATGTAAAACACTGTGGCGGTTAAAATCTTCCCATAGTCTGTGCAAACAGTTGCACATGGGTTGGCTATCTTCTTGGCACCATAACAAGGCCAGAGAACCTTTGTGGTTGCGACTCTTCGAATTTTGAGGAACCAATATTAAGGTAGAGTGAGTTTCAACCTTCGTAAGGTAATAAGCTTGTAATTCCATTGGACATGATTTTTGTAATCTTCCCCTAAGTTAATGAAATGGACTTCTTTGGCTTAAGCTTGTACATATGTCCTTGTTGATTCGCAAGCACTATCCTAATTATGTGAAGTGTGATCATGAATCCCTGTTTGCAGTATGGGCTACATTTGAAGGTAATTATAGAGAAAATCAAGTAGATTTTCCATTGCATATCTGATAGTTGTGTTGATGTTTGCATTGATGCAAACTTATAAGGTAGAATTACAAGTGAATAGTTTTCACTGAACAACTGTGCTGCGGGGTGATATTCGAGCCATTTCCGAGTGTGACAATTAATGTTTTTGATCGAACTAAGTTTGGAGTGAGGGAAGCATTCATTTTTCTCGTTTGCTGTAATGCTTTTTATTCGTAGGAAATGGCCATCTCTGTTCCCGGCAAGTGCTCTGATTGGAAAAGAGTGTGCCTTTACAAATTTGTAATGGTCGTTATTCTAGAATATTACGAGGGTAATTTCAGTAATTTTGCCGATAGCATTATTACAGATTAGATCAGTCTTCAATTTCAGATCCATTTCGGCTCTAAAATCTCGAAATTCTCTCATTACAATATCAAATTTTGCAGCTCGATCGATCCATGTAATCAATTTTCCCTAAGTCTCAGTAAGACAGCAACAAAGTAGTGATGGGTTCTTCAAGATGGAGTATTAATGGTTTTGTAATTATATGGGATTCTGGTGGAAACGAAGATTACAACCACAGCAGCATGATGATATTTCCTCTCAAAACATAATTAGGTTTTTTGTGTTACGCCCCGATTTCAGATATGGATTGGTGTTATATCTGAAATTGCCCTCTAATGGAAGCATTACAAGCAGAGTCTTATACCCAGCTCGGATTCTTGGGGTAACAGCCAGCTTTGAGCAGTGCTGAACAGACAGACTTCAGTTGCTCCTCTCACGTACCCTCCAAACCCTATGAATGAGAATCCAGGTCTGCTTATCAGGATGCTTTTGCAATCTTCCAACAGATTCAACATGGATTTTGGATTATGGTGACCCGGCTTCAACTATGTTTTTCCAACTCCCACACAGGTACTAACTCCGTTTCTTCTTCCCCATGTACAATAGCATAGCCCTAAGTTTAAATTCCAATTTCTCATTTTTTTTGTCTTACCCAAATCATAACCTAATTCATTCTCATTTTTTTTTTTCCTAGAATCAAAAACCTAAATAATCTGTACGAAGGCAGCAGTCAGGGATTCAAGATGGAGTATTGGTTTTGTTGTATGTGATTCTGGTGGAATGATGAGCATTATGATATTTCCTCTCAAAATCAATCTTTCCCTGAAGATACAACACTTAATCAGTGAACAGTTCTTGGATAATGTATGAGATTGAGTATTTACAAGGTCAGGAAGCCCACAAGATTTCTTATGAAACTTAGAACATCTATATTGCAGAAATCATTTGACTAACTATTTCCGTTTGGTTGATTTCAGGCACCTTTTACAAGAACTACAACACTTAATTCAAAGATCCTAAGTTAGATGAATCTGGTCTGGAGTGCTGCTGAGGCATATAAGAAATCTCATTGGAAGGTGGTGCTGAAATTCTCCCATGTTTATCGAAGTTGTTATGTCCAAGGAATACTAACCTTTTTTTTTTTCTAGAAAATATCTAGGTAATTTGAAGGAATAATAACCTTTTTTTACTTAGATATTTTAGGAGCATTGTTGGATGCTGATACTAATGCATACAACTGCTTAATGGAGGGAGACCCAAGCTGTTGGGCAAGATTTTTTCCCCACATGATTGCAGCTGAGCATATCAACACCGACTTTTAAGAGTCATTCAATGCAATGTGTGGCAAGATCAGTGACAAGCCTGTGTATAAAGTTGGCCACATTGTACACCCATATGTTCATGGGTTTGTATGCCAAGAGGAGTGCACAATGGAAGGAGGGTGATTGCAAAAAAAGTAAGCGTCTGTAAATTCAAATTGCTCATGTTTGAGTTCATATATATTTGTCTTAATTAAAAATGTACTCCCTCCGTCCCACTATTAAGTGACCTAGTTCAAGTTTGCACAATTTTTAAGGCAAGCAAGGGAGAAGTATTTTGAAGCACTTTTTACAATTATACCCTTATGGATAATAAATATTGAAATTTTAAAATGATTTATCTCTCAAACTACACCACGGATGTTCGCAAACTTCGTACCATTGAAAAACATTTTAAAACACCTACGTAACGAATATAAACATGACTATCAAATTATGCATATTTCTTATATTTCTTATAATCAATTAAAAGGATAATTTTAGGAATATCTCCTTGTTTAGTGATATAGGTCACTTAATGGTGGGACAAAATCTAAAAGTAACTAGGTCACTTATTAGTGGGACGGAGGGAGTATGTGTTGGAATATTTTCAACTGTGCTATCCAAGGGGGTCTGGGGGTATGGGACTAAGGTCTGTGAAAGAAGTTTGATCTCCCATAGCGAAAACCCAACCTATGTTTTGAAAAAGATAAACAAGGTTCAATGTGGTACCAACAAGTTATGGATGTAGATTATGGAGCACTAATATAAAACTTCCCATTTCTAATTAGTGGTGGGTTAAGAAAATAGGATGGATGTAAATCCTTAATGAGTCAGTGATTAGTAAAAGGTGTATCGCGAAACACCTTCGAGACTTACCTATATGAGTATGGAAATCAGGCCGTTTCCTAAGAGAAGAAGACCGTTCTCTAAAGAAGACTCATGAATCAAGGATATAAGCACATGGCCATTAACGTGCTTGCAGCTACGAACACATGATTTATGAAATCAATATGTGTGGAGACTCCGGTTTTATCATAAGGGATACTTGGTTCAAGACTTGTTTCACCATAGAATCTCGATAAGGCTTTGAGTTTCTTACACTAAGTGAAGGTTCAAATCCAAAAGATACCTATCATTTATGTGTTGATTTCAACGATGATGCTTAGTCTCAATTGTGCTTGAACTACGATGGCTTGATCCCACTCGGGTACGTAGGCAGTCACTTCGGTGATGCAGCCACTCTGATTTAAAAGTTTTTAAACTTTGTTTTCTGGTTTTTGAAAATAGGGGGAGAATGTTGGAATTTTTTGGTTCAGGGTAACTGTTTCTACCGTTACAAACGTATCAGAATATTCAAAACCAACAGACACCATTGATGTCTGTTGATGAAGAGACCCATCGTTTCGTGCAGAGAAACCTGTTGGTGAAAAGATGCGAAAACCCCTATAAATGGCTTCTCCCATAACTCGTTAAGATCATCGAAAATTCTTTTCTCTGTTTTCTCTCTTAAACAAAGCATCATCAGAAATTGTGTTTACATGTGTTCTTGATTGAATCAAGGGGTACAAACCTTGAATTCAATTTCTGTTGTAGGGCTTTCATTGTATCCTGAAGGCATTATTTCACATACCTGTTGTAATCGTCAATTTATTGGGAGGGTAGAAATAATTGTCTAAAAGAAATCGTATGAGCCTTGAAAGATTTTGAGTACAACAATTTCTTCCTGTGTTTTTCATCCTCTATTTGAACCCATTTTCCAACAGTATGTTATTAAGCTGTTCTGATGTTTTTAATCTTGTCTTAATGTCAGAGGGTATGATGAACATCTTGTTGGTCGGGCTAAAATGAATCTTTCTGAAGAAATTTTATCAGGTGAAATAATTTCTGGAACAGCCTAGAAACTGAGTCGTAAAACCGTAGACTTCAATTTCAGACCCCATCAGGTGAATTTCGACTCGGAAGTATCGAAATCTCTCATTCCAATGTCAAATCTTGCAGCTCAATCCATGTTCTGTTTGCCCCAAGTTCTAATATTTTTCATCGTCTCTTAATGTCAGGGGGTGTGCTTGTACATCTTCTTGATCTTCAGGCTCAAATAAATCTTACTTGCTTTACCTCTCCTGAAACAATTTAATTATGGTGATGTAACAGGTTAGCTCTAAATTTTCCTTTTCCTCCAACTTTTTGAAGCTGTTTATCTTCGTTTTCTGTACCATTATCAGTTGCTGCCTGTTCACTTGATAAGGACATTATAGTCTTGAGAATTTATTGCATTGCACTATCAAGGGGATTAATTCTGATGAATTCAAAGGTTCCAGGCTTTGTCCTTTTGTATATCTGACTTTGCGCCGCTGACCTGTTTTTGTTGTATATGTTTCTCAGATTTGTTTTCCTGAAATCTTGAATACCGGAGCCCCTTAGGAGGCACAAACAGCTCCATTTGAGAGGCTGGCATGATTGAAAAGCGGACACAAATACCTCCATGGAAATGCCCTGTGTTAGGAATGAGGATAATACCAAGACCAACAACATTAGAGCTAGGTGAGAGTGAACCATCTACACTTTTTTCTTCTTCTTTGCTATTGTCTTTTTTTTCTTATTTATTTCTGTTGCTTAGGTTTCATAGTTGCTCTGATCAGGTTTACAATAACAAATGGCTCGTATAAGGTTATATCCTATAGGAAAAGCGGGGGTCGCACTTTGTTATACAGACATGGCATGCAGGAGAATCCCTCAGAATTATGATATTTCCTCTCAAAACAAAAGTTAGTATTCGTCGACAACTCCTCAATGTCATTATAATTGACTTTTCTATATCATGCCAGTCTCTACCAATAAGTTTTGATACTTAGAGCTCGGCGGTCCATTTATAAGATTCATAAAAATATGATATTATAATCAAGTGGTATACATGGCTTTAAATATTAGGGTTTGTCAAAAGTTATTAGTACTTACTACTTAGTGGGGATTCATATGCGGAGTAATCATAATCTTGATTAATTATTTTCTTGATTCATCTTATTAGTAAGTCTTTCACTATAGCAAAAAAACAAAAACAAAAAAGAGGAAAAATCTAGCTAACTATCTCAGTTCTTAAAACTAGTTTTTGTATGATCTTTTTCGACTAGAATACTTGTTATGTATCTTACTTTTAAGTGGAGAAAGGTACTAAAAGCATTTGCAATCTTGGGTAAAAGGAGAAAGGTATCTTACTTTTACCTATGACAACTTCAATCTTATCTTATGCACAAAAGGAGTTGCCTTGCCTTTCTGCTGTGCAAAACGTAGTGCAATTCGTCACTTGGTTTCATATTAGAAAATATAAGTAGCTACATAATTCTCAGTCCGTACATATATAGAAGCTTATTGATAGATAATCACATTTGGCTTGATGGTTCGCTGTATTAGAAGGTCATGTAGCGCTTCAAATGATACACACATTTTTTAGCTGTAAACTGAAACTGTATTGTTCCACAATCCATATTGTCGAAAACTGGAATTGATTTACGTATTTACTGTGTCCTAGAATATGTTTGAGGTTGGAGCAAAAGGTCTGGTGTTTATTGACTTTTTTTTTTGACGAAGGGCTATTATGTGCATATGATTGATTTTTTAATATCACACTCCTGATACTTTTTTAGGACCTACGAAAATATGGGGATCCATGATTAATATTTGTTGGCTTTATCTGTCTCAGAAATATTGACTTCCATGATTTAGTGTATTAATCCAATAACGGTGGGCTGTGGCTTTAACCGTCCAAAGTGATTGTTTGTCTATGGCCTGTCGAGTGGTATGCACCTCTAGTATCTCTACTCAAAATTTTATGTTGTGCTGGATATGTGTTGGTGTTTAGTTTTTGCTGAAGTAGAATAAGAAAAGAGTTCCCGTATCTTCTTATATACACTATAATTACTCTTCTCTTCCAGTAATATATTTTTCCATGTCACTTCTATGTTTTCTTTTGCTCACTATTTTTAATGGTTGACTCTATGTTGTAAAAGGCGAGCGCCTTTGGGGATTAAGCGCCAAAGGCGCACTAAGCGTGGAGCTGGCGCCTAGCAAAAAAAGGCGCCCAGGCGCCAAAACAAACCTGTTAATGTAGTTTTGCATTTTTTCCTCCACGCCTAGGCACGCCCTAGGTGCCTCGCTTAGCGCCTAATACAACATAGCGTTGATTTGGATCAGGTAGTGGAGAACATAAATGGGCATGTAACACTGATTTTGAATGGGAACCTGGTGGAATCACAATTTTTTTACCTTATTTTTTTTTTACCTTATTTCAATCGCATTATGATGTCTCCTGTCAGAAGTAAGTATCATTCTAATCATCTTGGGTAAATTTTGTAAAGTTACATATTAAACGTATCATTTTCATTTTGGTGGAAATAGGTATGCAACTGAAGATCATATGCTGAATAAATATAATGGGATTTAAAGAGTCTCGGAACATGATCAATTTAAAGAGTTTGATGCAGAAGTTTTGCCGGAAATTGGTGATATGTTCACTTCCCAACCAACACATGGATAGCTAATTAGGGAAGACATTCTATTTTTTTTTCTTCTTTTCTTGCGATGGTACAATCCAAGCTCTTGACTCTTTTCTAGTTTGGTATCTGAAACAATATAGCACTCATCCATGGCAAGACCTGCTTTACCTTCCACTAAGTGGAACCAATAGGGTAGCCAATGTTAATTTACACATGAACCTGCTTATTTTGAAACAGAGGGAGTATTTTACAGGGTTAATAGTTGCACTGCACAAACAACGTTTAACACTAAATTGGTATAAGAATTAAGAAACAACGTTATCCTCCATACCTGGGTACCAATTCAGAGATGGTAATCCGTGTCAAAAAAAAAAAAAAAAAAAAAAATTCAGAGATGGTTCGGTCCTGTTTGTAGTGCAGCACCCAAGTTGGCACTACTAGAGGGCTAACGGGCCCGATGTAAAAGCCAAGTGCTTAATTACTTTCAGTGGGATCTTCTCCCTGCTGCAATTATATGGGTGATGTGGAGAGAACGCAACTGCAGAACTTTTGAGGACAATTATTGTTTCAAAACTGACAGAGATTTGGCCATAGATGTCAAAACTATGGTTCTGTCTTGTGCATCTTCAACTCGGACTAGGGTTCATTTGAATTTTTCGAATACCGTAACTAATTGGGAGATTGTTTACTCCTGATCTTTCTTTTCTTGTTCTATGTTTAGTTTATCTCTGGTAGACTCCTGTATATTCTCTCTTTATTAATATACTTTCTCTTCTAAAAAAAAAAAAAAAAAAAAAAAAAAAAATCAGTAATACTACAGGTGGTTTTCCATCAATGACCCACGTTTGAATTATCCAATTATGCAAGCCAACTAACTAGCTGGCCAAACCAACCCTAATCAGGTTACTTAGCAGTCAAGGGGCTCAAATATGGTATCAGATATCTCCTATTCCGATTTGGTGTTCATTCACTTCATAAATATTAGATATCACTAAGCAATTCGGAGACCCCATATTGGGAATTCTCCCATGTATATATGTATTGAACACCTTTCTCCTTTTAATAAATTATGGTTGGGCACTAACGCCTATGTCCACTGAGAAACCCCATAGGGTGATTTAGATTGATCTCCAGACTTATTGTACTGGGATAGTTACATCAACATCAAACACTCATATTTATAGAGTGATAAGAAATAAACTACTAGACCTATATTTTTGATCTCATACTTATCGAATACAACTAACTAGGCTTACATTTTGAATCTAGTAAACTAGTTACATGATATCATCTTGGAAGCTTTGACCACTTCACTTGGAGTCCACCGTGGATTACATATATCTTGGAACCGACTTATCCTGTTTTGATTGCACCAGTTGCCTCGGTCCTTTACTGCACTCTAACAACCTCGGCTACTTGTGTGTGATATACCGTAATATTCCAACACCCCCCCTCAAGTTGAACACGGAATTATTATGCAGTGTACAACTTGAACGATCTCACGAAAAGACACGAAAAGAACTTTGTAAGCTAAAACTGTGTAGGTTGAACTTCGATCTTCAATCACGGACCATGAAACTTGAACAAAGGTACAAAAGCAACAAAAGATCTTCATAATCATAGCACATATAGCCACTTAGGTCTTGTTCCTTAGGGTTGAAAAATAATTGGATCGGGTGAATAAACACAGATGGATATCTGTATACGAGAGTTTTCGTGAAAGAAAACCACTGTTGGATATGAGACTGAAAATTTTCAGAAAATGAAGAAAATATTTGGTGTAAAATAGATTACCAAAATAGCTGGATATTCTCAAAAAAGGAAATATATCCGTATTTAAATTCTCAGGAAAAGAAAAAGGAGAATTTAAGATTTTCTATAAGCAAAATATATATGATATGATAACGGAGCAAAATATTCATGATAACGGATATAACCTCATCAAGACGATACATGGTTATAAATGGCGAAACCTTGTTAAGAACAAGGGTTGTGATACAAGCATGCGAAATTGCAAATTAGACAATCAATAAAACATGATGACACATCTTTGACGCATAACAAAGATGTACGAGATGATTTAGTTGATAGGATGATGGTCAAATAAACATTTGAGGAATATTAGCTCATAAAATTAGAGCAAGATTTGAATAATAAGATCTTGGATAAAGACCTAAAAGAAGATATATTTGATCACCAAACAGACTTTTCGTCAGTGAAAACTGAATTCAAAAATATTTTGAGGAATACCCATGATGAATGGGTTGAGATTGAATAAACCCTCAAGATATTGGTCAAGAGCAGGCAACAAAATAAGGTCTAAGATGACCCGTAACAAAGATAACAGTTAAATGCAATTGAGAAAAGTAGATTATCATCAGAGATAAGTAGCTCATTAGAGCAAAACGTGACATGAATCGACATGAGATTCCAAAAAGATAGAAAGTATCTTTGGCGGAAATGATTGGATCAGAATTTAGACAGCCAATAAATGATGGCAGTATCACAAAACAAAATTAGTTAGATCAACTAGTTTTTCTGGATGTGAAACAATTGAAGAATATTGAGTAAAATCAAGTTGTTTGATTAAATGAAAGTGCCACTGAATGTACCGACACTTACAAGGAAATTTTGTCGTACCTTCCATCCTTGCTTCGAAGGAAAATTCACTTCTCTATGAAATGGAAGAATCATGTTAGATGAATCCTTCACAGGCTTTAGATAGAGTTCTGCTTCACGAATTCTTTGTCCAACTGGAAACAAGGTTTAAAAAATTGATTAGCAAAGATTTTCAGAAAACCCATGATGAATGGATTGTGGTTTTCATGAATAAACACCCATGAGATAGGGTTTGGTTTAAGACCCATACTACCGTGAAAAATTAGTAAGGTATGGATAGAAATATAAATCAGAAAACAAAGTTAACTGATGACGTGATGAGATAAGAGAGCATACGACACATGATCAGCACTATGTTTGATACCCATAAACTATTCATTGGATTTGAATTTGGATAATGGAATTCATTAGCTCATGAGAATTGGAGCATAATTGAATGAAACCATATAGATTGGAGAATCTAACTGAGTGCATGAAAATATTAGGTCTTGGTAAAGAAAAACCTCAATAAGATAAACTTGTTAAAAGCTATAACAAGATATCTGAAAAATGGAATACTCTTCGGAAATGATTGAGTTTCCATGAATCTTGGTGACAAGAGCAGGAAAAGGGAAAAAATAAAATAAAAATAAAATCTTGAAACTACCATCTTCTGCACAAAGTCATGAAACTATGATCGATATCCATAGTCATAAAAAAGGAATTCATGATGATAAGAGATCGATGAAGTTGAGAAAATGAACCAAGTTTGAGCAGCAAACAATATTATTTTACTGATCAACACAAAGAGTCGTTCATTTCATAAAACAATTTCTTGAATGTGAACAGAGGAAAGCCTATACAACTGTAGGTATTAGACTTGAATAGAATTCATAAAAATGACGATTATGAATTTAAATCTTCTGGACTAATATTGAAGACTAGCCAGAGAAAGAAAAAAAAATTGAAAGCGGAAGCAATCTGAGCGGATCTCCCCGCTCTGATACCATAATAAATTATGGGTATCGAGACGGATCATCGATTATGCAAACGAATCAAACACAATAAAGGTTTACTAACTATCCATAAAGGAATAGCTATATAGTGGAACTCCTCTTTAGTTATACCCAATGTGGGACTAAAGGTTCTTATTTCATTCACTCATAAGAAAATGAGTGAGTTCTCTTAGAGACCCAAAGGTCCTAAGTTCCATTCCCACCAAGACTATGAAATTAAAACAATAAACTCATTTTCTCCAACACGTCCACTGAGAAACCCGTAGGGTGATTTAGATTGATCTCCAGACTTATTGTACTGGGATAGTTACATCAACATTGAACACTCATATTTATAGAGTGATAAGAGATAAACTACTAGACCTATATTTTTGATCTCATAGTTATCGAATACAACTAACTAGGCAGGCTTACATTTTGAATCTAGTAAACTAGTTACATGAGATTATCTTGGAAGCTTTGACCACTTCACTTGGAGTCCACCGTGGATTACATATATCTTGGAACCGACTTATCCTGTTTAGATTGCACCAGTTGCCTCGGTCCTTTACTGCACTCTAACAACCTCGGCTACTTGTGTGTGATATACAGTAATATTCCAACACCTTTCCATCATCTTATTAATCTCTCTAGCTAACACACAAGATTAAGAGAAAAAGAAAGTACGTATAACAGATCAATCAACTTTGATCAAACGAGAAAGAAATAAAGATGGGAAATAGTTGTATTTGTACATCATCAACTGCAAGGGATACTGATGATGATTGGAGGACCCGTAGTCACGTATCATCATCCACGACGTTTATTAAAGAAAGCGGACAAGAACTGTGGCGTCAAGAATCGGAGAAGGAGAAGAAGGTTAGTAAGAGGATAAAAAATCTTTTGTGAAATATAAAAAATCTTTTGTGAAATATACACAAAATGTGATGTATTGTGCTTTGTTATATGATGTACTTGTGCATGTTATGACGTGCTTTCTTAACGTGTTGTGCTGGGCTGGGCCACGTACTAATCCGTGCCGCGTGTTGTGTACTGTGCCGATAAGGCTAACCCAGCACAGCCCAAGAAATTTACGTGCTGGGCCGTGCTGGTCTGGGTTGGGCTTAGATTTTAGCTTGCTGTGCTGGGTTGTGCTCGTGCTAGCACAACCCAATTTACACTTCTAATCCGGACGCTCAACTTTAAGGACACAAGGTGAATGCGGTAGTCTTGCTTACAAGTTAAGCTAGCTTTGGGTCCAAATCTTTCTATACTTGTGATTCTTTTATTTAGAAGTCCTTCCATACATTCTCCTTTTATTATAAATACCCAAAAATAAGAATTCTTCAAATCTTCAATGTCCCTGAGTTAGTTAGTATTTGAGGGGCATATAAAGGAACGCCCAAAAATTTCAGCTCAAAAACAGGAAAATTTAAGTGTTGGGATTCCTTACTGCTGCAGATTCTATTATACGCAGGAAGACAATCCAGATCGGAAGAACCCTAGGCGTCAAATATGTGTAGCGTTCCAGAAGAAGTCTATCTCAAGATCTTCGCAGGACTACCAGTAAAATCATTACCTACTTGTAAGTGTGTTTGTAAGTCTTGGTTTCAAATAATTTCGAAGCCTGATTTTGGTAAGATGCACCATGATCATGCTATCCAAAACAACAACAACCCTAGCATCATTGCCAGAGGTAAGCCTCGGGGAAGAGTGGCCAATGACGCACTATATTCCATTCATCACGATGCCCCATTATCGCAGGTTGATCATGTCGTCGAATTAGATTACCCGTTCAAATCCCTAAATTGTAACGTTCAGATTTTGGGTTCAACAAATGGTTTGATTTGCTTACAGTATCGGAAGTACTGTACAGGTAATCGGGAGGAGTTTTACTGTCTTTGGAATCCAGCCACTACAGAGTTCAGAAAACTACCCACAATATCGTCTCATTATTATAACCAAAACGTCGGATATGGTTTTGGTTATGACCGGAAAACTAATGATTACAAGTTAATAGTTGTGCATCAGTACTTTGACAGACAGAAGAACCATTCTTATACCTATACCTTGGGAACAGATTCATGGAAAAACCGTCAGACCGTACCTTATGTGTTTCGGAATTGCGAGGGGGTGTTTTTTAAGAGAGCTTTGTATTGGTTTGGCAAACCGGCTGAAACCGGCACCTCCGAGTTCATAATCTCTTTGGATGTCAGTGACGAGATATTCGAAAAATTGCAACTACCGGACCAATTTTCAGACTATAAGCATTATTGGTCGATGACAATGGGAGTATTGGAAGAGTGCCTCTGCGTATTTGTTTACACGGAGGTTGAACATGAAGTTTGGGTGATGAAGGATTATGGAGTTCCAGAATCCTGGACTAAACATTATAGCTTTGCCGATCAGAGTAGCTATAGACTGAGTCTTAAGTGGTCTTTTAAGAATGGTAAGATTATTCTACAGTATGATACTTATAAGTTAATAGTTTTATATGACCCAAAGGATCCAAGTGCTAAGGAATTAATGAATCTTGAAAAGTCAGGGTTATACCAAGCAGAATTTTTGTGGAAAGCCTAGTTTCACTCAACTCTGGTACATACGTGGGTAGATAGATATTATTGAAACATAAAGATGGAAGAGACCTAGGAAGCTAATACCACTGTGTTTATATAAGAATTTTGGTTTTACAATTTATTTATTTTCATTCCGTTTAATTTTCTTTGATTCATGTGAGTGTCCGGTCTTTCGAATTCTATTGACTAAACCTAATACAAAGTGGAACAACATCATGCATAATTTTTGACTGAGTGCATATACTTTAGCTTGCTTGGTTGGTGTTGCTTTTTTGAATTGTAATGTTCTAATATGGGTTTCCAATTGATATGAAGAAGCGCCAGGGATGGTGATGTAGCAGTTGTGACATATATAAAAGACCAATGACAAAAGAAAAAAATTGTAACTGTGGAACTTCTGACAATGCTGGATATCCAACATCCTACTTTTAGAACTACTGCATTGGGTTCTGACACCCTCTTTCTCATAGTTACTATGAGGTGTGTGTGGATGTGGATTGTCTGATGCCCATATCCTACGTTCTCCCTTGTCAGCTCTTATTGAATCATCAAATTCAGTAGTTTGGAAGGGGCATGGGTACACCCTGCACAAGGAGAATCCAGTTAATGACAGTGGCCAGATTGTAGTTCCATATTGAATCTTCTTGCAAGGTATTAGCTTTCTAATTCTTTAATGCAAAACTGTTAGGCAAGTAATCCATTTTATCAAACATTTTTTTATCTGTTAGGCCTGCGAGCTCAGAGGTTATCTCAGATTTTGGTAATATATGTTTCCACGTCAAATGAGAACATAGATTTCCAAACACTTGGGAGATCTTTACAACAGGACCATCATGCTATGTGGACTGTAAAATGTACTCAATCCCATTCCCACCTCGTAGCTAATTTCAACAATTAGACACAATACACTACAAATTTCTAGCTAATCTTAACTAATTTTAGAATTTGTGTTCACATTTAATGTCCTTTACAACCATATTAATAGAGTTTATTAGCTTAAGAATTATTACAATGATTTTACACACCACGGTTATTCACTTCTTTTATAAAGAAGATACTCAATAAACACAACAGTTATGAACCATGTTCACGGTATAATAAATCTTTGATATCTTCTTTTTTAAATAAATGATCTGCAGTTCTGGTAATCACCCCAATCCGAGCGGAAAAGCAAGAAAACTGATATAGAAGCACCTCAATTCTCTGCAATATCCAGATCACCAAAAGCTTTGTTTAACAAAAAGTCTTTATCTGAGAGGAGAAGTCATTATGACAGCTGATATATACCTGTAAGATCTATAATTAGAATTGAAAAGAGTTAAAAGATCTATATAAAGGATTACAGATGGAAGAAGAACAAGAATAGAATTGAAAAAGAGTTAAAAGATCTATAAAAAGGCTTACAGATGGAAGAAGAAGAATAGAACGAAATGAATCTTTTCCATCACCATATATTCTTTCATCTGATCTGTGAATCAATTCGAAACCCTTTGACAAAGAGTAGGTCCAGTAGGAGTGAATAGAGTTTGTGAATATTTGGAGGAAGGATGGCGGTGGATCTATAACATAATGCGAGTATATATAGCAATAGGAATAGGGTTTTACAATTTCTAATTAAATCAAGACCGTTCATCAAAATTCAGTCAGCAATAGCATCTGTCAGTCAAAGTTGTCAAACTTCGCATTATTAATGATTCTTAACAGGCCGCGTGGTAAACCACACCAAAACCACATCTGAGGTTGTCTCACAGATTTTTGGGTGTTCCCGGAGGGTCCCACGGAGGATAGCAGGGGTCCCACTTCATGGGATGTGTTGTGTCTGGTGGTTCCGTGTGGTTAATCACACGGTCCGCCAAGAATTTTCGTATTAAGTGCATTTCTCCAACAATTCTAAAGAGCACACACAAATGTGGGGGATTTTGCGTTTCCAGTGATTACATCCTCTTAGAAATTCTTCCTCGATCACTGGACTATCACCATGAGTTCGTTATCCATATGTTCTGGTGATTCTGTTCATGTATTATCTTAGGTCATCCCCATTGCATGGTTTCGGAGAAGCCAAAAATTCATTCTCTCATTCACTTCACGGATCATCAATATTTTCGTGTACAGATGATGCATGAAGTATGGTTTTCCTTCATTTTCCTCCTCAAGGGAGTATCGATATTCTCTCGTCGATATCATTGTCTCGATTCCTCAAGATATTTTTCAGCAGTCTCGATAAGTTCCGCTATCTTTTTGTCAATTTTAGATTTAGGCGTCTCCACGTGGCAGAATCCTATATTTACTGAACTACCCCCGAATATTAAGTCTTCCACGGGTGCTCTTTTTATTTTTATCGCCAAAATGTCTTCCATAGAAAGGCCTAATGCATAAAGAAAGCCTTCGGAAGTCGTTTCTATAAATCCATAACAAACTTAAAAAACTCATTTTACACTAGTGTTAAGAGAGAGAGCATCCATAAATCAGGCGACTGAAACAGAGTCAACTCATAATCTAGGTTTTCGTTAATGGCGTTCGTAGGTGGTGATTCAAGTAAGCATGGAGGGCAAAGCAGCTTCGAGAAAGGTGAAGAAGGGCCTTGGAAGGTGGTAACTTATCGGAAACACAATAAATAAGGATCATCTAATGATGGTCACAAAAGAAGTCAGGACCATCTAATGATGCTCGAAAAGAAATAAGGATCACTTTAATGAAGTTATGTCTACTCCATCCGTCCCACATATATAGGCGGAATTTTGGTTTTTGTTTGTCCCACTAAATAGGCGGACTTTGCTTTTCAAGATGAATTTTTCCATATATACCCATATTTATTGTACATAGGTAATTGTTGTTGGAGATAAGACGAAGGGTAAAACAAGAAAAAACATATAAAATTATGAATCCCATACAATTTTCTTAATCTAAGAGAATTGTCTCTCTCCGCCTATATATGTGGATGTAATTATTATTAAGATGACCTTATCAAGCAGTGTAGTTTGAGTTTAGTTCAAATTCCAACATAGAGAGGTCAGACTGAAAGGGAGGATTAAAAAAAGAGTTGTAAATAGTAAATTGGTATTTGATTCTTCTATGTGAAGATGAAGTTTTGATCGTGGCATATTTCCGGTGGTGTTATAGGTAGAGATAATTGGTGGTGTTGCAAGATCGTGGAATAAAATGGCGTTTTCTGTCTAGAGTCTCTAGATGGAGGCAGAAGTGGAATCAAGATGACCATCCATGGAGTGGTCTCAAGGTGTTAGAACTCTAACGGGTTTGTTTCAAAATCCACTTTCAGCATTTCTTAGTTCTGGTAATGAAACTTTCTGACAATGTTATCAGTAGAAAGTTTGTTTGTTATTTAGGCTTGTTAGTGTGTTAAGAAACGTTCGGTTTGATAAGTTGATGAAGTTTTCAGTTTTGAACGTCGTTCGAAAAAACTTGAAAGAGGCTGAAGTTTTGCAGCTGATCTCAATGTTGGATATTTTGCCCACTACTCTTCCCAGGGGCGGATCTACATGCAGGCACACTTAGGCACGTGTCCATGTTGAATTTCCTTATATAGGTAACAAAATAATTATTAATTAATTTCTATAATATCCTTTTCTACAATATAGGCAAAAATTAAAACTTTCTTTAGTTATGGGTTATCAGCTTAAACCAATTCATTAGGCCTCTATTATATAAAAGAAATTTTTTTTTTAACCTAACTACAAAGCTAAGTTGTGCAACATCATTTCTTTTTTTTTTTACAAAAATTCTTAAGAAAAGCTTCAATGTATATATGAACAAATGAACACTGAAGGTGAGACATCATCAACGCCGGGTTACTCAACGGGAATTAGTGGGACATTGGCAACACAAAGCAATTCAAGAAACAATTATCAAGATGAAGAATTACCAACGTCTCATATCCCAAACACATTTCGTACAGTAAGTGGAAGACTTTTCTTTATATAAATCTATAAAAAAATTGATTAACAAACATACAATAGGTTATTTCAAGTTCAATATTTACGTGACTTTTGATTACACTACGGGAAAAATCATCATTGACGACACTAGATAAGAGTTGTAGTACCCCTATGACAACTCCATTTCATGCATTGTGGAACGGGGGTATTGTAGAAAGTCCAAGCTTTTCTACAATGGTTGACAAGGGTTGTAAAGGGTGATGTGATTCATGGTTCGACAATATTTTTCCAAAGTTGTGATTCTCTATCGATTTTTTTTCGAAAGCCTAACACAACCCTTGCTTGTGTTGTAGGAATATCTTGGACAACACAAGTAGGGTATCGTGGAAACACATGTAACAACAAATACTGGTATTATCAATAAGATTTACACGTCTCTTGTGTGAGTTGTGGAACTATCTTGGACAACACATAGTTATGTTGTAAAGACACTATTTCACAATATCTCGTTTGTGTAGTTGAAAAGTGGTAAACGACATTTATTAGTATTATGAATAATACTGTCACTACACCTTCTAGAGTTGTAGAACTTTTCTGAACAACTCCTACTTATGTTGCAAGATTTGCTTTTACAATACCCTTAAAGGTTGTAATATTTGAAGTAACAACTTCTGTTTTCAATAGATGAATGTATAACTACAACTTTTATTAGAAATTGTGTGCATAAAACTATTTTGAAAAAAAATTATAAATAAACTGGATTGCCAAAAGTATTTCACATTCACTTTAACCTGCCAAAGGCAACACACTTACATTCATTCAAATTAACCTACTAGTGTTAAACATGCACACATTCAAAAAAATGGTAGCGATACAAAAGTGAAGTTTCCTAAACACACTCCAAAAAGGTTATGAAGATGTCTATGAGAACACTAATAGATCCTTGGGCCATGTAATAAAACATCCGACAACATTACTAACATACTTGAACTCTGAAGTTGGCATGTAGACATAAGCATCATCCACATGAGCAATTCTCACACACACAATGTATGCCAGATCATAATGAATCTAGAAACCGCATCCCATTCAAGCTACTATAATTTGTGGGGGAACTGCCATTTCGATTTCAGTAGGAGCCATCATTGAATTCATGACGAAGTCTTCTTCAACCTGATGTTGGTGGATGGTAACAACATCAGGCAATGGAGTCATTAGACCATTCTTTCCTTTAGGATCCCAATCCAACATGTTCTTGGCCTTGATACCAATAACACCCTGCTCAACAAAACAAACAACAAATGAACTTTAAGTTAGAAGATTAACGGAATTTCCAGAAACAAAGAAAATATAATTCGGCACACAAAAAAAAAGTAAAACAGAAAAATAGGCGCTCTTTAGTAGGACTGGAGAGAATGATCAGATCGAGGTAATACATTTATGTCACCATTTCGACAATCAAACCAATATGGAAATTACCTAATCATCACCTCATACTCTCCACTGTCTAACTCTAAACAAAAATGAAACAAACAAAAGTAGAAGAAAACAATAACAAATAAACAAAGAAGAGATTTTATGGCATCAGATCTCCAAGGTGTTAACATCAATGAAACATTCAGACGCAAATTACCCGTTTACATACAAATTTCCTTCATTTTCCCTTGAAAGTCAAAGGAACAGATCGTTTAACTTGAACAAACAAAACAAATCAATTGTTATGTTCAAAGGAAAGACAATATAGACAAAGTACGGAGAATGATCAGCTCGAGCTAATACATTTATGTTCAAATGAACTACTGAGCTACAGGACAAGTTACATCCAAATGAACTACATGACCAGGTCATAGGAATTGAGAATAATTCTCAAGAAACCTCGAAAAAACTAAACTAGACGTGTTCGACATCCACCACTAGCTATAGTAGAGGAATAACATTCAGAAAAGTAAATAAGTGACATGTTCCACATCCACCACCAGATGTCCAGTTCATGCTTCTGAACATTATGCATATTTTTAAATAGAAGGAAAAAAATACATAGAACTCAGCACAATGCTCTTGCCCATAGATAACAGAGACAGTCCCGAAAATACCATGAAAAAGGGATCAAACTAAGTTAGACTATTGTCCTTTACAACATATGAACCAGAGAGTATACACCAACAAGAGAGAGTACGAGAATGTTACCTAAGAAGTCTCGACCTTTAGAGATTTGATTCCGTGGATCCAACAATTGGATTGATGTCGGTACCATCCGACAACTCTTGCCCCATGGTGGTGGCAAGATCGTTTCATAAAAAAACTACAATTTTTTTGTTTCGCAATTCAAATATGAACTTCTTAGATTTCAGGCCACACATTGACATTTACATAATTAATAAGTGTGATACAATTTAGAAATACTTACCATCATCGACAATTGACATGCTTTGGGATAGTATCGTTATTAGCTTTCGACTTTCTGATGCTCATAGTAGGGAAACACTTTGAAGAACCCTAATAACATCTGGAAATTCAAAATAAGAAAACATAACAATAGTAAATCAGATTACAAAAATTAGAAAACAAAAAGCAATAGGAAAGGTTAATGCAAGGTGTAATTGATGTTATACCTAAAATCTCCATCCCATTCACAGTCATCTCAGAATCATTTTGGAAAGTTTTGAACTACTTGTTAATAACTTTATGAGTTCCTTTTGATATGTAATAACAATTTCCCAATTCAAGCTTATTGTAGAACTTGTTTGCAGTTTCATTAAACATTGTTGCTTGAATTTACATACCCTGCATAGATGGAATAGTTTCAATATGTCAGTATATAAACATGATAACCCACTCACATGAATCTATTAAAAGAGAATATGAGAAGCAAACTACATACACATAAGAAGAAACAATATGATGAAGTCTTCTTGCCATGGGCATTCATTTAGAAGAATCTTCTTTGAAAGAGAATACATTAGCCACAATTAGTATCCAATAAATCCAAACAAAGCGTAAAGCAAAAGAGAACATTCTAACTACTATCAGTCACAAGCTCATATAGAAACTCAAAGCTAAACTTTAACACGAATCCAGTTTATTTCTTTGGTATCGGTTCAATTTCAAGACTTTTAGGATCACTTACAATCTCACTTTCAAGCACAGGAGCAATACTGAACAAGGATGAGGCCAAGATTTTGGAAATTTCCTCAATCGATATCAGATAACATATTGGATGGAAGCCTTGCCTTGAGTTTCACTTTTCCAACACTAGTTGTGAATCTGAAAATCATCAATGTAAAGGAGTAAATTTCAAGATAACAATACACATAAAGGCAAACGCAAAACTTAAAAAATCCATCTAATCAAGGATTAAACAACCCAATGATCTAAATCTTCTAAAATTGAAGACTACAAACACCGGCTTTACAAATCCTTTGATAATCCAATATAAACCCAAAGAAAAAATGTGGAAAGGGTCACGAGTTTATTACCAAATCGAGCCCTTTTCGAACTTCAAATCCATGTCTTTAATCTTCTAATCTTCGAAATATCTTTCAACCCTTGTGCATATCCATAAGCAAAGAACTCCATATTTTTGTCTTGTAATTTCGGCATCAAACACAACCCAAATTATCACCATACTCTTCATACTCTCACTCACCAGAAAATACCCATCCTTCATGTCCTTTTTCATCCGAATCTCCACCAACAAGAGTAGCACAAATTCCCTTATTGTCTCCATTAACGAAGAATTGAACAACGGAACTCATATTATGACCTAACCAAATATCCTCGCATCTTCTCACGGACATCCATCTAACCATCTTCTTCCATTCTTGTTTTCTAAAATCTAACAGTCATCAATACGTACACCATTGTTCCATATCATTACAAACTGCACCCATCAAATCAACAATTGATTTTAGCCTAAAAAAATCACTCAAAAATAAAAAAATAAATGACAGAGAAAGAGGGATTGAAAGAGGGTTTACCTTAACGTTTCTTACTCATCCGTGTCATCCTCTCCCATTCTTCTCCATCACCCTGATTACTTTAATTGTATTAAAATCCTCCTATGAGATTCATCGCAAACCCTAATTCAATTTCTACCATTAACGACCACCATCATCTTCGCCATTGCCAACATCAACCACCGATCACTTCAACAAACTGATTCTCGGCTTCAAACCCCAACGCTCTCGATCTGAAATTTGCAGCACCAATTATCTTCAACAGCTACGACCTCTTCTTCCACCCGGTAATCACCAACTCTTCCACAACTCGTTTTTATCTCGCAATGACTTCAAGACCACCAACTGCAAAACCCATTCATTAGTTGCACCCTCAAATGGTTAAATTCATTGATTCTGGTTTATTCCATGTTCTTCTCAGTGTATGATTCAAAACCTAAATTCAAACCCTAATTCTTCTTTCTTCTAATTGAACCCATCTGCTCGAATCTCTTCTAATTTGCTTGCAACTGAAATTCAGCATAAACCCGTGACAAATCGAACCATATATAGCACAACCATCATCTTTCATTGTCTCGATTCAATTTCCTTCTCTGGATTCAATTTCTCTGACAGCATGAGTTTGGTATAAAAATGGTTTGCAAAATGCTTCATATTTTGGAATTTAAGATTCTAGATTTAGGGATCTTAAAATAAATCGAAGCAGCTAATGATTTCAGTTGAAGCCATGGCCGATCCGTAAGCGGGAGAAAAAAAAGCAGAGAAATTTTTTTGAACTAGGGTTTTCTTCTGAGGCGAAAGCTTTGAGAGATTAGAAGAGGAAAGGGAAGTTAAGTGAGGAAAATTTCTTTTGGTTCTTTTATGTAAAAATAATTGAACGACAGAGATTTAGTGAGGGAATGTCATACGGATTAAGGATATCTTTGGACGGTAGAGATTTGACTAGGGATTGTCATACGGATCAAGGCAAGTGTGTTTTTTTTTTTTTTTGTTTGTGCTTTTGTGCTTTATCTTTGTGCTTTCGGCTTGAATTTCGACTAGTCACATAGGTCATGAAGTAATTTCGACTAGTCATACAGGTCATGAAGTAGCTTCAGCTCACACTGCAAGACTCGGGTTAGCAGGATGCACTATTGAAATCGATAAATATGAAGCTCTTTGTGTTTTCTTTTTGTTTTCTTTGTGCTTTCTCTTTGTGTTTTTGTACTTTTTCTTTTTGGTTCCGGTTTGAATTTCAACTAGTAACATAGGTCATAAAGTAATTTCGACTAGTCATAAAGGTCATGAAGTATCTTCAGTTCACACTTCAAATATAGCATGATATATCATCGAAATCGATAAATATGAAGCTCAAAGTCGATTCGAACTTCAAATATTGTATAACGACATAGAAACTATGAACCAAGAAGCTCTGGGAGGGTCCTGACTTCAAACTTAACATGATACATAATCGAAATCGATAAATATGAAGCTCAAAGTCGATTCAAACTTCAAATATGGTATAAAGACATAAAAACTATGAACCAAGAAACCCTAAGAGGGTTCTGACTTCAAACGTAGCATGATACATCATCGAAATCGATAAATATGAAGCTCAAAGTCGATTCAAACTTCAAATATGGTATAACGACATAGAAAATATGAACCAAGAAGCTCTAGGAGGATTCTGACTTCAAACGTAGCATGATACATCATCGAAATCGATAAATATGAAGCTCATAGTCAATTCGAATTTCAAATATGGTATAAAGACATAGAAACTATGAACCAAGAAGCTCTGGAAGGTTTCTAACTTCAAACTTAGCATGATATATCATCGAAATCGATAAATATGAAGCTCAGAGTCGATTCGAACTTCAAATATGTTATAAATACATAGAAACTATGAACCAAGAAGCTATGGGAGGTTTCTAACTTCAAACTTAGTCGGAAACTTGGTAAGAACGATGAATCTAACCATAATATACATCTGCTTATATTCGTATATATATGCTCACTCCCTTCAAACTTATAATCTGACAGTATACTTTTTCCATAATTCCCCAAACTTATTCATGTAGTTCATTACATGCATTCCTTTGCTTAAAGTGGGTGGTCTTATATGAGCAATTACGTTCTTATGTGATGCAATTCATGAAATGGACAATTTTTGCCAAGTATATGATTGATGAATTCAATCTGTTTTGGTAAGAACGACGAATCCATACATTTACAAGTAAGATTCCTTCGAGATATTCTACGAAACCTTAAACAAACCCTATTTATGCATATATGTATGCATACCAGCTCCGAGATCGAAACCCGGCCGTGAGTTGACTACTCTAAGTCAGAAACTTGGTAAGAACGAAGAAACCATCCATTTACAGTAAGATTGCTTCAAATATTCTACGAAACCTTAAACAAACCTTATTTATGTATTGTACGCATACCGGCTCCAAGATCGAAACACATCATGAGTTGACTACTCTAAGTCAAAAACTTGGTAAAAATGACGAATCCATCCATTTACAGGTAAGATTTCTTCGGTATATTCTACTTAAACCTTAAACAAACCTTATTTCTCAGATATTCTATGTATACAATGCTCCGAGATCGAAACCTGGCCGCGAGTTGACTACTCTAATTCAGAAACTTGGTAAGAACGACGAATCCATCCATTTACAAGTAAGATTCCTTCGAGATATTTTACGAAACCTTAAACAAACCTTATTTATGCATATTCTATGCATACCATGCTCCGAGATCGAATCCTGGCCGCGAGTTGACTACTCTAAGTCAGAAACTTGGTAAGAACAACGAATCCATCCATTTACAGGTAAGAAATATATCAGAATTGGATAAGAAATATATCGAATTGAACACCCCGGTGTTCGAAGATTACCGGAGTTAAAATGACCATATTACACTTACTAGAAATAAAGGTAATAAATATTACGGAGATTGTGAAAATTACTAAACTATCCTTATCTGAAATAAGTAAAGTTAATATTACAGATAATGAAAATGATCATATTACCCTTCATGGAAATTTGTGCAATAAATATCATGGAGATTGTGAAAGTGACCTGACTACCCATATCGAAAAAAAAGTAAAGTAAATACTACTGCTTGTGAAAATGACCATATTACCCTTCTTGGAAATTAATGCAATAAATATTATGAAGCCTATGAAAATTACCAGACCACGCTTATCGGAAAATAAGTAAACTAAAAATTATAAATTGTTAAAATTACCATATTACCCTTACTAGAAATAAAGGTAATAAATATTATGGAGACTGTGAAAATTACAGTACCCTTATCTCAGTGAGTAAAGTAAATATTACAAATAGTGAAAAATGTATGTAATTATTTACGGAGAAGGCGTGTATGTGATTGTTTACGAGAAGGCTTCGTGTTATTTGCGGCTCAAATCACTGAGCATTATTTTTTTGAGCATTACATTTTGTTTTACAACTCTTATGAAGGGTTGTCATAAAGTTAGTGTATTAAAGAACCACAAACTTGACAGAACATGTAATAGTGTAGGTATGGTTAGTGGTGTAGACTTCCATAAAGGAGGTTGAGGATCAAATCCCCCCATCCTCATTTCTTCTAATGTTCTATATTTTTACTTCAACGACACTTATAAGTGTTGTTATACATTTTTCTTAAAAAAGAAAAAAAAGCCAAAACTTGTGAACGGCAAGGATGTTTGATGAGCTAGACGTCCATGCAATAGATTCATGTTCGAATCTCCCCTATAACCTCATTTTTTCCAACATTATATATTTTTACTTCAACAACACTTATAAGTGTTGTTGTAGGTTTCTATTTTTTTTTTTTTAAAAAAGTGAAACTTGTGAACTAAAAGGGTGGTTGATGAGCTAGACTTCCATGCAGTAGGTTCATGTTCGAATCTCCCCTCAAAGATTTTTTTCATTATCATATTTTTGTGTTCTTCAACAACACTTGTTAGAATTGTGATAGGCTAAGTCACTACATATATGGAACAGAGTTGTGATAGCTAAATGTCGTCACAACTGTTTTGCTTAAGGTGTTGTCGTTTGTTTTCTTAGCGCAACCCCTTGTTTCCTAAGGGTTGGCAGTGATGATATATGACAACTCTTCCTTTGAAATCAGTTGTAAAACATAGGACTTTCTACGATGTTTAGAAAAGTGTTGTAAATCTACAGTTGTAGATGTATATTTTTCCCGTAGTGTTAGTAAATCCAAATCGCTTTTCCTTACATACTAGATACATGATTCTTCGCAGGGACAAACTCGAAGCCATTTTGAAGGAGCATTTTCTAGCATGAAAATATTGAGGACTCGATTATGCGATCGGTTGGAAGACGACTAGATGAATAATATTTTGTTTTATTACATTGAGAAAGATGTCTTTTATGCTATAGACAATGAAGCTATCATACAACGATTCGAAAGTACAAAAATTGTAGGGGAAAGTATGAAATATGTATTAACTGGGAGGTTATTAATAAAATTTATAAAGCTATACGAAGTGCCTCTACCAACATAAGATCCTGGATCCGCCACTGAATCTTCCCACTCTATCTAACACTGCATATTCGAGATCTTGGCCATTCTCAAGTTCATGTATTTTCTCAGTAAAGTCAGCTTACATCATTTTATCTACCCCATATGTAGATCCTATCGTACCCAACATAAACTTCCCATACAAGCATATATGAAATCCCCGCCAACCTCCCGAAGTAAGTTTTTTCTATTGGTGTGCTTCCCTCGATAGAATCTCCACACAAGACTCCTTACAGAGGTGCAACTTCAAGCTTGCTAGCAGATGTCCCATGTGCCTTAATAGTTGTGAATCCACCCCCATTTGCTCTTCAGTGGCCCATTTGCCACTCACATTTGGAACACGCTTACTCCACACTATTACACTTGGGTTCATCCACCATCCATCGTGCTACTGGCCAAAAGTTGGTCATCAAGAAACATTCATGGGACTGCAAAGAATATATGGGATTTGCTTCCAGCAGCTATACTTTCGAGGATTTGGAAATAACGTAATCGGAGAATATTTCAAGGTTTCAATCGATCTTCATCTCAAGTTATCATCGAAATCAAGGCTTGTATCATAGCTTTGAGTACTGCCTTTTGAAGAGACTTTAACTACAATCTTGACTGGTGCAGCATCTCATGGGAAAGTATTTTTCATTAAAAAGTTTCTTTCATGGGTCTCTTGCGGTTCGCATGTAACTTGCATCTTTTTTGACACTATGTAATTGTATAATTGTTTCATTTCTCTCTCAATAAAACCTTCTTTTCTCGATCAAAAAAAAAAAAAAAAAAAAAAAAACTTGAAACATGTTCCTCTTGGGTTGCTTGGTCTGTAAGGTGTTTGCTATTATTACACAATGAACTTGTGTAATGTGGTACCTTCGTTGGTACTTAGGAAGTGTATTCTTCAATATCCTTCCTCGTACGGTATTAGAGCAGGTTATTTGGACCGATTCGTATGACCGTATCTTTACTCCGCGATCATCCTATTTAATGTCAACGTGTTAAACCTAGCGAGGCTAAACGTGATGAGTCGTGTTGAGATTATTAGTCTACAATTATGTGATTTATATGCCTTCGGAATCCCTAACATTGCAAGCGGGTTTTTGAGGTTAGTTAGGCCCCGGTTCTAGGATTCTATGATTCATATCCCCGATTTCTTTTCCCCCTTATGCTGTTTATAATGGCTTTTACTCTACTGCCCAAATTTTACTAAGAGTTATGAATAATAGGTAAAAGATTTAGTTCAGAAAAAATAGGAAGACGAGAGTGAAATGGTGTGAGCGGCAATAGTTGAAAATGAATGTACTTATAGTATTTGGGAGTCGTGGCCGTTGAGAATATAGTCGTTGGGTTTTTACCAGTTGGCGGTTCTTATCAAACTTCCTGCAACGCTGGTGGTACTTGTCCATCTGCTAGCGGGTCTTCTTCCACCGCCAGCAGCCCATCATAACCGTGCGGTCTTAGTCCTACCGCGCGTTTCTATGTCTGCTGCCCATGTGGTTTTACCATAGTGGAAAAGTGGATTTGTTCATCCACCTGGCTGCAATGTTTTAATACCCGGACCGTCCATCAACCCAGTAAAATCACTGGGTCAGTCATATTATAGCTAATAAAATATCTGAGTATCTGACTTCTCAATAGATAATCCACAATCAATTCCACAAATATTTTTCTAAGAAAATTAATAAGTACTTCCGTTCAAGCATTTTAAATGAGAGAATAATCATCAAGTTTGAAACATCAAAATTATCCACAAATGTAAAAAGGCTTAAGAAGTAACCAAGCAAGGTACTGTTGCAGTTTAATTCTTAGTTCTACTTTAACTCCTATTATCAAGGAAGATTGTTTAGATTGAAATGTTGGCGATAAGCATCATTTGACATAAGAATCAATACAGATTAACTATATGTGGTTTAATCAAAATAACTACAACTAAAATTAAGTGAGAAAGAAAACAAAATTAGCAAGAGCAAACCGAAACATCCAATACAAACAATGGATTTGACATAATCAAATGGTATAAACTAAATAATTGTACACTAATCACAATCACATGTTATTGGTATTCACTATTCAAAAGACTCAATGTGATGCTTCTAAAAATAGGATTTATAATGAAAATAAGGACAAAAAAATTCAAAAACGAAAGTAAAATCAAATGCATAAACTATAAACACACATACCTTACAAATTAAAATCAATCACTGCAACGATTTTAGGTTTTGGGTTTCCTTCATCTAGGTTTAGGTTAAGAGTCTTCAATCTCTTGATCTTCTTCATAGTTGATCTTCTTATATGAGTATCCACTAAAGATGCTTTGAAAACAAGCACACACATAACTTCTCTATTGGAAATCGATGATCATTAATTTCTCAATTTGAAAATTAAAACCTCCCCAGCCTGTTGAGTTTCTCAGAGAAAAGAGAAAAGAAGATAGAAAAAAAAAAATTTAAAAAAAAACTGATAGAGTTAGTAATCAAGCGAACCGGATGAAACCAAATTTGGGTCGGACGGTTCGACGGTTGGACCGGGCGGTTCGACTGGTTCTCTGGTTTTCTTTGCATATTAGTGGGTCAAGGGTGAACCAACCCGTTTTTTCTACTGGTTCACTGGTTTCCCGGTTGAACCGGCCGGTCCGGTCCGGGTTTTAAAACATTGCCTGGCTGGCCAAATTTGCATTTGACCATGCGAACTGCCCTTACCACTCACGTCAAGCATACTCACACACTTCTTTCAACGAGTGTGTACAAAATCGGACTCAGCTCCTCCTTCTGCAAACCAGTATTCTTGACTTAAATGTCAAATTTCTTAAATTGAAATTTGAAATGTATACCAATAATGCATCCAAAGATCTTAAAATATAAATTTTGTAAGAAAATATAATACGTAGTATAGGAATAAGAAGAAATTGCGTCAAAGGGTTTGACCTAGGAGGATTAAAACATGCACTTGATTTACGGTATTTGTACAATATGAAAACGTGATTCGGGGAGTTTACGACATGACACATCAAGAATCTTCATTTGAACTGATAAAGGGCGACATTACTAACCAAGAAGGAAAAAGAAAAAGAATGCGGTAACTTGTAAGAATTAATTATCATCTTAATTAGCGTACTATAGTAACTTGTAAGAATTAATTATCACGTTAATTAGCGTTAATTGTGCTGCTAGCGTTAATTTTGACAACATTGCCAGCATGCAGCAGGCAACAATTCCGAGAGGGAGAAAAACAGCTGCCTATATAAAGGCCCCATTCCATGTACACATGGAACTCGTTCACCAGACAAATTAAGAAGTATTTCTGAATCTGATGATCAAGTATGATGATGACAACAACTACTAGGATGCTGAGATGTGTCTCAGTCGTCTCAATTGTGATATTTGCAGTGTTGGTTAGTGAGTGTTCATCTCAACGTAGCGTTTTTGATCCCATCCACGTCTCCATAAAGAATGATATAGCACATGGAGTCCAGCTAAATACTTGGTGCAAATCGAAAAACACAGATTTCGGACACCACAGACTAACATATGGTGCTGAATTTCGTTGGAAGTTTAAGATCAATTTTTGCATACAACACTATATTGGTGTAAAATGTGGTGGACTGGTGTAAATGGAAAATACACGGAAGGTAGTTATGCTATTTATAAAGCAAAAAGAGACTGGGATAAGTGCGAGAACGAATGCCATTTCTCTGTTCGCAGAGACGGTATCTATAGAAAAGAAATGTATAACGATGATGCATATGATTTGGTGTATTCGTGGCCAAAGTGATTAGTGATTCCTTGATTACGTACAAACTCGATGGAACATTCTCTATGTATGGAGAGTGAATTACGAGATGTAGCTATACATATATTGTTTGTTCAATTTAATATCTCTTGCCACCGGCCAATGGTATTGATTTTACAAACGAGTATACAAGAAAATAAAATAAATAAATGAATTTGGTTTCAGCTTTTTGTTTTAGTTTTGTCTACTACTTTCTCAATCTTTGACGAAGATTTAAGGTTTTTCTAAGAATCCTATACTACTTAGAGCATCCACGGTCATGGAGTATAACCAAATTTTTTGGTAAAAACAGACTTTGACGAAGATTTAAGATGGAGACGGAGTAAAGACCAAAGACCGGACTATAAACCAAAACCCGGACCATATTTAGTCTTTAGTCCTGGTCTTTAGTCGGGCGTAATTTGAAGTTGCTTTGATGGGGCGTAACTCAAAGTTGCGCCCCAACAATTAACAATTAAAAAAAAAATAAAAATAAATGGGGCGCAATTTGAAATTGCGCCCAACAATAATAATAAAAAAAAAAAATTTGGGCGCAACTTTGAGTTGCGCCCAACAATAATAAAAAAAAAAAAATTGGGCGCAACTTTGAGTTGCGCCCAACAATAATAAAAAAGAAAGAAAAAAAAAGAAATGGGACGAGATTTGGAGTTGCTTTGATTGGGCGTAACTCAAAGTTGCGCGTGACCAAATTTTAGTCTCCCTCCACTGCGTTACAACACGGACTAAACCCAAATTTTAGTTTTTTTTTTTTTCTTTTTGCTCTTTGGTTATGGTCGCACCACTGCAGTTGCTCTTAGGATTTGTAAGTTTATCATCAACACCTTTACATTTTGTAACTTTATAACCAATACCTTTACATTTTGTCCTGGAATTATAATTTTTTATTGATAATATAAATTAATGCTTGAAGACTTCTTTTTTAAAGGCACAGATGGATGAAGTTGATACCTCTTCCAATTTCTTGAATTTGTTAACTGTCCTAAACCTTCGATCAAAAAAGCCATGAAATATGTATTGTTATTATTTCTTAACGTTATCAGATGGATAATTTTAGGGGTCCGAACTTTCGTCGTGGTTTGATACTTCTTGTGTTAGTGTTGACTATACTAGAATTTTCGTCGTGGTATTGTTCATCAATAAATGTCAGAACAATATGCTGTCGAGTAGGCGGAGTTCTACTTGATGACTAGCATGATGCTATGTTTCCCTACTTGGTTGGTTCGTTTTCAAATATTTGAACTTTGATATAATTCAGAACAGTGATATTGTTGGCAGTGCGGAATTTACATTTTCATTTGGTGTATCTTCCGAACTTACTTCATTAAGTTAAAAGGTAAAAGGAATTTACATTTTCTTTATTTTTATTACGCTTGCATGTACTCCACAAGTTTGAGTTTCATTACCTTATCCATGTTAGACACCACGTCGCCAAGTATAAAATTATACTCATTTTCAAATTGGGAATCATGTATTGTTAAGCATCAAATATAACTTAAATTCTTTCTACTCTACTAGTAAGGACACATGTGCGATGCACATGCTTGAATTGAATTCTTTTAACAACACCAAATTTGATAATAATGGAAAATAAAAATCTTAAAATAAAAACTTAATATCCTTGTTTGTACTCATTACGTAGATAATTTAAAGAGCTTTCCAAATATTTTAATTTTGCAAAAATCCGATGTGTATTTTTAAAGATATCTAAGTTTTAATTTTTTTGGTTTATTTTTAAAACAATGGCATTCCTGTAAATATACAAATATGAACTAAAAACTTAGTTAATGGGGGTATTATTGTCATGTGAAAAAGGCTTCACCAAACAAGAGTGCGACTTTGTGCACCCCACTAAACCAGGGGTGCACATTCCTTTCATCTTCATTGGTTGTTATCAAACCCTAGTTAGTATCCTGTTTATAGACTTTTTTTTTTTTTTGTCTAAACTAGATATAGCACATAGGGAAATGGAGAAACAAATTTGGACCCGGAATCCAAATTTATCACTTTTTCATCTCTCTCACTGCGTGTATTCTTGCTCATTTCTAGTTTTCTCTTTTCCATTTTTGATCAATTGATCTTCTAATGTTTCGGTAGAAGTTTTACTTTAAATCTCTTCTAGTGGAACGCTCTTCCAACAGCAGCTACAGAATTGTTGGAATATGAAATTAATTTAATTATCCTATCTAATATTTTTACATGAGATTAGAAATTTTGATTGGTTTTAGAATAGCTACTGCGATTGTATTGGTTTTCAATTAAGATAATGAAAGTGATTCATGGCCAATTAATAATCCAAGATAGCCAGCTGAAAGAGGTTGAACCAAGGAAAGTGATTCATGGCTATTGTTAACCCTTTTAGTTTCAAATCCCATGTAAATAAGATTCAAATGATTAGTAACAAAACTGAATAGGCGAAAAAGTGATAACAAACCACTTACTTAAAACTCTGATCCCATGTTTTTTCTTATTCACCCTAGCATTGGATCCATTCCAAAGCAAAACCATTATTGTCAAAACTTTTATCACCCGATGATTCCAAAGCAAAACCATATATATATACATCACCATCAATGGTCTCCTTTTGAACACAGAAAGACTTCAACTAAAACACATCTCTGATAACGGTGGTATTCCTTGTTTGTTGTTTTCTCCGTAGTGGTTCCACACAAACCTTCTTCATCAATATATTTCTATCAAATTAAAATTGTCATCTGGATACCATGGAGAGGCGAGAACTTCTTCTTGTAAAGAAAGAGAAACAATAAGAAACTGTGAAAGAGGGAAGAGAAAGTACTAGGGTTTTGTGCCCAATGTTTTGTATCTCCGGATATTCCGATTTCCAAAGATGAATATTTATTTTTAATATTTAAAATTAAAAACCAACCAACTGACTAGAGTTATGAGCAAAACCAATCAAAAAGGAGGAATGTGCACCCTCGGTTTAGTGGGGGCGCACAAAGTCGCATTCACCAAACAATTACCTCTTTCTTTATATTAGTAAGATATGAGAATCATGCATTGTTAAGCATCAAATATAACTTAAATTCTTTCTACTCTCTCTCTATATATATATACCCAAGTTAAAGAATGAGTATGAAAATTATACTCATTTTGACGAGGAGATACGAAACCACGTGTATGTAGGATTACTTATTCTAGTAGGATTCTTCCTATCTATAGCTATAAATAAACAGTTTGTTAAATTTTCAATCGGTGTAATTCTAGTTCTAAAATCCAGATCGAAGTGCCCCCAGCCCCAGGCGTCAAATATGTCAAGCGTTCTTCCCGAAGATGTCTTGTATCTTGAGATCTTCCCAACACTTCCGGTGAAATCATTACTTACGTGTAAGTGCGTTTGTAAATCTTGGTTTCGAATAATTTCTGATCCTGATTTTATTAAGATGCACCATCATCATCTTGCTATCCAAAACAACAACGACCCTAGTACCATTGTTGTAGGTTTTGGCCGGAGCAGTGAGGCCACTGACGGACTACATACTCCATTATACTGCATTCATTACGATACCCCATTATCCCAAGTTGATCATCTCGTTGAGTTGGATTACCCGTTCAAATCCTTAGGTTTTCTCGCTGAAATTTTGGATTCAACCAATGGTCTGTTTTGCTTACTTTGTCACAAGTACCTTGGTGAAGATGATCGGGAGCAGTTTTTCTGTCTTTGGAACCCAGCCACTAAAGAGTTCAAGGAATTACCCGCATCACCGTATAAATATGATCACGTCAACGGCATATATGGTTTTGGTTATGACTGCGAGAACAATGATTACAAGTTAATAATTGTGCGTCCGTACGGTGAAGTCTATACCTATGCCTTAGGAACAGATTCATGGAAAGACTGTCAGACCGTACCTTATGCCTTTCGTCAAGGCAAGGGGGTGCTTATTAATGGAGCCTTGCATTGGTTTGGGAGTACGCTTTATATACACTCCAAGTTCATAATCTCTTTGGATGTCAAGGACGAGAAACTCACAGAATTGCAACCACCAAACAAATTTTTAAACCAGAAACATTATTTATCGATGACAATGGGAGTATTGGAAAGGTGGCTTTGCATCATTGTTAACACGTTTGTTGATTTTGAAGTTTGGGTG
Organism: Papaver armeniacum; assembly: GCA_023531295.1. Classification (NCBI taxonomy): domain Eukaryota; kingdom Viridiplantae; phylum Streptophyta; class Magnoliopsida; order Ranunculales; family Papaveraceae; genus Papaver; species Papaver armeniacum. The sequence goes on along the minus strand of JAJJWW010010782.1, from coordinate 71,487 downwards.
ATGAAAGATTATGGAGTTCAAGAATCTTGGAATAAACATTATAGCATTGCCGGTGAGAGGGTTGAGAATACTTATAATCTGAGTCTTATGTGGTCTTTCAAGAATGGAAAGATTTTACTAAGAACTTGTGATAAATTAGTTTTATATGACCCGAAGGATTCTACTGCTACAGAATTAATGGATTTTGGTAGGTCATGGTTCTACCAAACAGAATTTTTTGTGGAAAGCCTAGCTTCACCCAACTCCGATATTTATGTGGGTAGATAGAAGACGGGGTAGTATTTTGTATTTTAAAATTACTATTTTTTTGGTCCATCTCGCAAATCCTTTAAAGGAATAGTTGTGTTTATCTACCAGATATAAATACAATTGGCAATATAGAATTTGGGTTTTAACTTTTGCTTTCTTATCTCGTTACCTTAAAAAAACAAAAAAAATTGATTCATGCGAGTGTCCAGTCTTTGAATTTTGTTGTTGGTATCGCTTTCCGTTAGAATGTGGGCATCCAACTCAAAACCAATCGGCAGGATCTTAGATTGCCCAGAGAATGTGAGACTAATAATCTCAACACTCCCTCTCACGTGTAGCCTCATTGGGTCTAACATTTGGACAATAAATCGGGTGACGCGGAGTAAAGTTGTGGTCAAATGACTCGACACAAATAGCCTGCTCTGATATCATGTTAGAATGTGGGCATCCAACTCAAAACAAATCGGCAATGAGTGAAGAGGCCTTAAGGGATTATAAGCCGCATGATCTTAGATTGCCCAGAGAATGTGGGACTAATAATCTTAACATTCCTTGATTTGCACGTTCCAATATGATTCATCCAACTGGGATAAGCTTTGGTCTGTCCTACCAGCAGCGATTTGTTGGACCATTTGGAAAACAAGAAATGCCATAGTTTTTGAAGATTCTATAGCAACTACCGACGATTTCATTAAACAAGTGAAAATTCAGAATATCTTTTGGTGTTCAAAGTCGAATGATATAAGGGGTTAATCTTTAGACGACGCCCTCATAAACTAGGACTCTTTCTTTATTTTATAGTGTTCTTTCGGTTTTCTATAGCCTATTTTGTGTAGTAAGGGTTTGTTGGTTTAGGATCTTCTGGTCAAGTTTGGGTTGTAAGCGTCCGAGCCTTTTCTGCTTACCCCTGGTAGGCGTTCTTCTATAAAAAATTTACATTGCTGATTGTTGGATATTTTACTAGCAATCTTGGTTACCATTGTACCATCCAAAGTGTACCAATTACTTGGTACCAAATTTGTCTCAAGTTAACCATAGTTCGTTGGACAAAATATCAAACACTTTGAGCGCCAGAACAAATATAGAGATTGTAAATAGATTTGTTAACAACTCTCGGTCTCACAAATGTCAATACCCTTGTACTGGTACTACATTTAGACTCCAATGGACAGAAAAGAACAAACAAAATCTATGCATATTGAGGCGAGTAATCTCTTAGAAAAAAATTATTCTCCACATCTTTCTAGAAGAATTCCTATGAAACATTTTGAATATGGGTTGAAAACATTGTTGACCGATGTACCACCGATTCCAAAGACACTCTTAAAGGACATAAATTAAAATACAGACGTTCGGAGTTCTTCTTACCTTTCTGTAAAAATTCACTTTCTTCTTTCTTAACTCATTTCTTGGAAATCACTCGCAAATCACTGTTGTTGCACTTTAAGGTATGTTTTTGTAATCATTGTATTATATATGGATTTGCAGGAATTTTGCTCACAGTCGAAGAATTTTAAGCTACAAAAATTACCCAGACACAAGGGTAACTCCGGGTCAGAACGGGCGAAGTAGAAAGGACCCATGGGTTAGTTTCCAACCCATATAAGTGTTCTGCTCTGTATAATGGACGTGACTGTTACAGATTAGGTGATGGTTTGGGTCATATGCTAGGAACGATTATATGCTGCAATATTTTGGTGTTTTTCGGTCAGCCCCTACTGCTGCAGCAGTACATCAAATATGAGTAAAGAGTGTAAAAAAGGAGATAGGATCAGTAATTTACCAGAATCTCTGCTTCATCACATCCATCAAATATGAGTAATCCTTTCTTTTCTTGGCATATGGGATCCAATTCTTGTGAAGTTTGATTGTAGATTATCAACTTTGAGACAAGGAACCCTTTCTAAAGGAGGTAAGTTGGCTTTACTAAAATGCATTTTATCTTCACTGCCACTTTACTACTTCTCTTTATTCAAAGCTCCAATGTCAATCATCAAGCAACTTGAGAAGAAAATGAGGGACTTCTTGTGGGAGCATGTGGCTGATTCGAAAACTTCTCATCTCATTAACTGGAAGTTAGTTCAAGCTTCAAAGGAAAGAGGGGGTCTGGGTGTTCTTAATCTTGCTGTCATGAATCATTGTTTATTATCCAAATGGTGTTGGAGGTTCGGTTATGAGAAAACTCATTTATGGCGCAAAATCATTGCTGATAAACATGGCGATTCTCAGTCCTTTTGGATACCGGGAAAAGTAGAAACCACTTATGGTATCTCCTGTTGGAAAAGCATTGCTGATACTAGCTCCCTTATTAGCTCCAACACAACCCTGAATATTCACTCGGGTAAACAAATATCTTTCTGGTTTGATTGTTGGATTGGAAATCATAGTTTGGCTCACTCTTTTAGTAGTCTTTTCAAGTTAGCAAAAGACAAATACGCAAGATTAGCTGACATGATATCGGATTCCGGGAGCTGGAGTTTTGATTTCAAACGTCTACTTAAAGATGCGGAAGTGAATCAATTAGGTGACTTGCTGGTTTTAATTGGTTCTTCACCTCCTTCTCTGGACAATATGTTGGATACAAGACGATGGTTCGATAACTCAGGTATGTTTACAGTGAAATCATTGTATTTGAGATTAACAGCTACTGAAGGTTTGGATAACTTTCCTAGTTCTTTTATATGGAAGCCAGCTATCCCTCCTAAGATAACCTTTCTGTTGTGGTGTTTAGTTCACAACAAGCTTAATACAATAGATATTTTGGATCGGAAAGGTGTACATCTTTATAACTCTTGTGTACTCGTGGGAATGTTGAAGAGTCACAGGATCATCTTTTCTTGCACTGTAAGATCGCCTGTAAGGTTTGGTATATGTTGTTGCCTAAGGAAAATTGGTCTTGGGTCTTTCCGAAATCTTTTCAAGATCTTGCTCTATGTTGGTTTCACCCTAATTTATCAACTCAAGGAAGAATTGTATGGGATTTGTTACCAGCCGCTATTGTGTGGATTTTGTGGAGAGAACGAAATTGTCGTATTTTCGAGAAGAACTATGAGTTTAAGGTGGATGCGGAGTTGGGTGACGAGGCAAAATCTTTGGTTTTATCATGGGCTGCTGCCAAAGGTTCAAGCGTACACTTAAATTTTTCTTATTCTGTCTCAAATTGGGAATTTATATTCGCTGCAACTTAGTTTTTGGTTTTTTTTTTTTTTTTTTTTTTTTTGATTTCCTTCTTTTCTTTGCTTTCTACCTCTGGTAGACTCTTTGTATATTCTCTCCTATAATAAAATCTTCCTTTCTATCAAAAAAAAAAAAATGTAGCTCGTACTAGCGTACTATCTAAAAGATGGAATCACGTTTGGACCACTGTCCCCACCCTTGATTTTCAGAGGAACACTGGAATGAGGAACTCTTTTCAAAATGCCCTGTCCTTGACGAGTTGGAGCTGGGATGCTCCGCTGTTAGTTTTAATTTTTTTTTCGTATCTCAGTTCCTACACTGAAACTCTTGAAAATATGTGCTTATAATGTCGATGGAAATGGTTTACCAGACTGTGTTCTCAAAATTGATGCACCAAGGCTAGTCACTTTCTCCTACCGGGGTTATGCTGCAAAAGAATTCGTCTTGCCTAGCTTTCTCGCACTAGCAAAAGCAACGGTTAACTGCACCGTTGAAGAAAATGATGGTGCAGAGATAAGTCAGTTACTCTGTGCCCTTGCACATGCAAAGCGTCTGTCTATAATGATACCCTTGAGGCCATTCATCATTGTGTTATATATTACTACAACAGGTGCTACTCCTTTATCGGGGATTTCATTAAATAGTTTTCTTGCATCTCCCAACTTGCCGGCTCGGAAAAAGCTATGAATTAGAATACTGTACATATATGCATTAGCTAGCATACCTGTATTCTCCATGGATTCAAACAATTCTACTGCGTCCTTAATGTAGCACAAACCAGATGAAGGCAATAAGGATATTGCAGAGAAACGAAAAGAGTTGAGAAACGAAAGAAAATTGATAAACTTGAGAAAGAGTTTAAGAACTGAAGCTAAAAGCTTGATAATAATAATCTTTTGATAATAATAATGTGTCTCTCAAAGAACAAACTAAGCCTGTATATAAAGGCGTGAGAAGAAACTAAAAAGAGTAAAACTCTAAAAGAAGAAGTTAACTAAAAACAGAATTGCTAAGCTAATTAATTAATGTAACTGAATTGTCACAAAACTAGGAAACTAGACAGAGTCTAGAAGCTTCTAGGCCTAGCTTGAGTTTGATAAGGGTTGTCCCGCATCGGTCCCCCTTCTTGAAAACAACTCGCCTCGAGTTCAAGTAAAAGATCATTATCACCATGAAAAGTGAACACTTCCCAGAACATTAAAGACATTTGAAATGTTCCAGTCAGAGGAAGATCGATGACATAAGCATTGTCACCGATCTTCTTCAGAATTTTGAATGGACCATACTTTTTCATCTTCGTCTTGTTATAAGTTCCAACAGAAACCGTTCCTTACGTAGATGAATCATAACCAACTCGCCTTCTTTGAAAGTCTTGAATCTCTTATGCATATCAGCACATTCTTGTACTTAGCATTAGATTCACTAGCTTAGCCTTGACTTCATGATGTAGGTGAGAAGCTTGTTCTAAGAGATTATCGACCTTGACATTTGACGTTTGCAACTTAGGAAGAACAACTAAGTCCAAAACATGATTAGGTACTTTAGAATAAACAATTTCGAATGGAGTCTTACCAAGTAGATCGATTCACTGAAGTGTTGAAGGCAAATTCCATATGAGGTAGTAAGATATCCCATTGTTTACTTGTTATCCATGCATTTAGCTCTAATAAGATTACCCAAAGATCTCGTTTACCACTTCGGTTTGTCCATCACCTGTGGGTGAGAAGTCGTGCTGAGTTGTAAAGTAGTACCCAAACGTATCCATAATGTCTTCCAGAAATAGCTCAAAAATTTCGTGTCTCTATCAGAAGTGATGGACTTAGGAACACCATGTAAACGAACTATCTCTTTAAAGAATAAAGATGCAATGTTAGAAGCATCGGTAGACTTTTTGAAAGCAATAAAGTGTGCCATTTTTGAATATTTGTCTACAACCACCATCACAGAATCATTTCCTCTTGCTGTGACGAGGTAATCCCGCAATAAAATCCATGCTCAAATCAACCCATGGGGCATCGGAATTGGTAACGGGTATATAGTCCAAAGATTTTGAATCGTGCCTTTAGCTTGCCGACAAACCATGCATTTCATAACATAACGTTGTACATCTCGTTTCAGATGGCCAAAAATAGCGTTCTTCTACAAGAGCAATAGTCTTGTCTCTTCCAAAATGACCACCAAGACCACTCCCATGCAGTTCACGAATTAAATGTAAACGTAAAGAACCATGAGGAATGCAAAGACGATTACCTTTGAATAAAAAACCATCTTGGATAAGAAAATCATCAACTCCATGAGCCGCGAGAATTGCATTGTTCCCATAATACTTTAAAATCTGCATCTTCAGCATAGATATCTTTAATGTAATCAAAAGCTAGACTTTCATTACGAATAGTGGCTAGGAGATGACTTCTTCTGCTCAACGCATCTGCAACTTGATTCATTTTTCCACTCTTGTGCTTAATGGAAAATGTATACTTATTAATTGTAGAAAGCCATCGATCATGCATACGGTTGACTTTGGCTGATGTCTGAAGATATTTCAGAGCATGATTATCAGTATTGATGACAAACTCACGATGCACCAAATAAGTATGCCATTGTTTGAGTGCCTGAACAAGAGCAAGTAATTCTAACTCATATGTAGACCACTTTTTTTGTGTATCAGAATTTTTTTTCACTATGGTAAGCAACTGGATGTCCCTCTTGAGATAAAACGGCTCCAATTCCAATGATAGAAGCATCACAATCTACTTGAAATGGCTTAGAAAAATCAGGCATAACAAGTATAGGAGCTGTACAAAGTCTTTCCTTGAGAGTATTAAAACTTCTATCAGCCTCTTCAAATCCAAATAAACTTGTCCTTCTTCAAGCGATCAAGTAAGAGGAGCAAGAATGGTGCTGAAATTCTTCACAAATCTCCTATAGAAAGAAGCTAAACCATGAAAACTTCTTACTTCCTTGATAGAAGTGGGAACAGGCCATTCTACAATGGCTTTGACCTTGGAAGAATCCACATGAATACCCATGTGAGAAATCACATAACCAAGAAATATAACTTCGATGACATGAATGTGCACTTCTTTAGGTTCACAAACAAAGAATGATCAGAGAGTGCCTGAAAAACTTGAGAAAGATGATTGAGATGTACTTTTGCAGATGGACTAAAAATTAAGATGTCATCAAAGTAAACAATGACAAACTTACTCAAGAATGGTTGTAGAACTTGATTCATCAACCTCATAAAGGTGCTTGGGGCATTAGATAAACCAAAAGGCATGACAAGCCATTCATATAAACCCTCTCTTGTCTTGAAGGCAGTCTTCCACTCATCTCCAATTCTTATTCTAATCTGATGATAGCCACTTCGCAGATCAAGTTTGGTAAAAATAATTGATCCAGAAAGTAAATCAATCATATCTTCAATTCTAGGTATAGGAAACCGATAAGGAATGGTGATGCGATTCAAGGCTCGACAGTCTATGCACATTCTCCAACCATTATCCTTTTTAGGAACTAAAAATGCAGGACAAGCACAAGGACTGTTGCTTGGTCTAATCAAACCTTTGCTCAATAAATCATTAACTTGTCCCCGTAAAATTTCATTTTCGTGGGACTTAATCAGTAATGAGCTTGATTAGGTAGAAAGCTCCCTGTATGAAATCTATACAATGTTGTATATCTCTCAAAGGTGGTAGAGTCACAGCAATTCTTCAGAAATAATGCAGAAAACTTTGATAATAAAGATTGTACCGAACCGCACCGCTATCATTGGTTTGTCAGTCTTCATGAGAACTCAAAGTATGAGGTGAATGTAAACAGCGTGATATTGTAGCCACCAATGCGCTTGTCTTATCATCACTATGTTCCTTAAGAACAGAAGAAGACTTGGATGGATGAAGAACTTTCTGCTTTACCATTCTTATAAAACGTATATGTGTTTTCAAAACAATTATGCACTTTGCACGTACATCATATTGCCGGAGGTCGTCCAAGAAGAAGATGTGTTGCATTCATGTCTATCACATCACATAAGACTGAATCTTCAAAACCCACAAAAGAAAATGTGACCACACATTGATGTGTAATTTGTTGAGTAGTAGAACTAGTTACCCATCCCACAGAATATGGATGAGGGTGAGGAGTAACGGGTAATCCCAACTTCTCGACCACCATAGAAGAGATGTAGTTATCAACACTACCACTGTCAATAATCATGTCACAAACTTTCCCGCCAATGAAACACTTTGTCTTAAATATGCTATGTCTCTGCGAATAGCAAGGTTGATTAAGCGATGAAGGGACGAATCATACCCACCAAATGATCTCCATAGACTTCATGTAAATCTGGATAATCTTCATCTTCTTCCTCATCATCTTCTATTTGTTCCTGGTCTTTGTTGGCAGACGCGTCTCCAATAAAACCATTGAAACGTCGACAATCAGCAGATGAATGACCAGTTTGGTGACACTTATTGCACTTATCACCTTTGAACTTAGAATATAAGTTTGTTGATTTATTGGGAGGAGGGAATTGTTGTGGATTCTTGTTCGAGAAACGAATTGCAGGTTTTGATTGTTGTTGCTGTACAACACAATTTTCAGATGGACTTGGTAAAATTGGAGAAGAATTAGCAGGAAGTGGTGTTTGAGAAAAACTGAAATTTACTGGTGGATGAGTAGGACGTTGAGGTGGGGGTGTAAAATCATCAGGATAAGTAGCACTTGGAGGAGAAGAAACATAATTATCTTGATAAGTGTGACCCATAAAACTGTTGTTGTTTGTAGTTGGAAGAGAAACGTGGAGGACGAAACTGAGAACTCTTTGAAGCTTTAAAAAGTCTCTTTTCAATCCTCGTAGCCTGTTGAATAGCTTCAATCATAGTGAAGGCAGATTGAGTCATGTTGTTTTGAATCAATCTATTCAACCCTTCAATAAAACGTGCCACCAATTGTTCTTGATTCATTAATTTCATTCCTAGCAAGGAGGTTATAAAACTCAAAGAACATAAAATTCTACAAGACGAGCTCCTTGTTGACAATTTTGTAGTTTAACAAACAGTTGTTGCCTATAATCACTTGGTAAAAATTTAGCACGTATCATCTTACGCATTCTTGTCCAACTGCGAATAGGATGCTTATGAGCATTACGTCTATCCTCACAAATCTTTTCCCACCAAAGAGGCGGCTCCACCCTTCACTTATAAGCTACAAGCTTAACTTTGGAATCGTCATGAACGTCCATAACTTCAAAGAAAGCTTCAGTTTCATAAAGCCAATCTAACAGCTCCTCAATGTTGAAACTTCCGTTAAAAGAAGGTATATTCGCTTTTAACTTATATTCAGGTAAAGAATTGTATGAAGTCCGTCCAGAACGAAGACTTCTTTCTTCAACCCATCTCTTTGTAACGCCTCCTCTCGATTATCTTCAGCATCACTGTCTTCATATAACTCGAAAGACTTTTTGGGTTGCTGGATATAAGCTCGATGTTGTCTTGGTTTCTGCACACCATCATCATCTTTATTCTTTGTAGAAGACTCAGCTTCATTTACGAGGTTTATATTTTAGGAATTTCATAAGATCGACATCCGAGTAGTTAAATTGTTGATTTTATCATTGAAATCCTTTTGTAAAGTTTCAATAGCAAGGAACCTAGTCTCCAAAGCATCTGCCATGATAGAAAAATAGGTTGCAAAGATTGAAGTTATGTGTTTTTTTTTTTGTAAAAGGAAATAGGGTTGCGGAAGCGAAATCAGGATCTAAGAAAAGATAAGAATCTAATCTACTGTCGCTCTGATACCAACTAATATAGCACAAACCAGATGAAGGCAATAAGGATATTGCAGAGAAACGAAAAGAGTTGAGAAACGAAAGAAAATTGATAAACTTGAGAAAGAGTTCAAGAAATGAAGCTAAAAGCTTGATAATAATAATCTTTTGATAATAATAATGTGTCTCTCAAAGAACAAACTAAGCCTCGTATATAAAGGCGTGAGAAGAAACTAAAAGAGTAAAACTCTAAAAGAAGAAGTTAACTAAAAATAGAATTGCTAAGCTAAGTAATTAATGTAACTCAATTGTAACAAAACTAGGAAACTAGACAGAGTCTAGAAGCTTCTAGGCCTAGCTTGAGTTTGATAAGGGCTGTCCTGCATCAGTCCTCCACTTTTCCATTCTTGCAGTACCCATTTAACACTGTACCGTATGTGACAGTATCTGGAGATGGACCAAAAGCTTGCATCTCATCAAACAAATTATTTGCAGCCCGAAATCTTCCATCACGGTATAGTCCCCATCTATGTTGTAAAAGGCGCACTAAGCGCAGGGCTGGCGCCTGGGAAAAAAAGGCGCCCAGGCGCCAAATTATAACTAAAACTGGTTTTTTCTAAAAAAAAAGGCGCTCGCCTAGGGCGCCTTAGGCGCTAGGCGCTGGGCTTGGCGCCTCGCCTTGCCTAGCGACTTTTACAACATAGGTCCCCATAATAGTGTGTTGTAAGTGACTGTTGTTGGTTGCAATCCGTTTCGTTTCATTTTCTTGAACAGCTGCATAGCTTCATCCACCTTATGATTATTGCAATACCCATCGATTAACACATTGTAGTTGAACACATTTGGCTCAAGGCCCTATCCACCATCGAGTCAGACAGTTTAACCGCTTCTTCTAGATGACCTGTCAAACACAAACCATCCATCATTGAATTATAAGTAATCTGATCAGGTTGAATGTTCAACTTGTTCATTAGTTGAAACAACCCCAAGCATCTTCCATCAACCCATCTTTACAATGTGAATCTATTAATATATTAAAAGTTACCGTATCGGGTGAAATCCCTCGATCCATCATTTCATAAAATCATTTTCTTGCTTCTTCATGTTGACCATGTAGGCAAAGACCATGAATCATAGAATTATAAGTTGTTGAATCTGCAAAGATTCCTCTACTAGCCATCTCTTCAAGAAGTCTCTTTGCCTCATTAAACTGTCCTGAATTACAAAACCCGTTAATCAAAGAAGTGTAAACAACTACATTCGGTACAACATTCGAACCGCCAAGCATTTCAGAGAAGATCACCAAAGCTTCGTCAAGTAAACCTCCTTTACAAAGAGTATCTACGATTACAACATATGAAACCACATTTGGTCTGCAATTCCTTTCCGACATCTTGCTTTTTAACTGAATAGCAAGACCCACTTTTCCAGTTCTACAAAACCCATGAATAAGAGTATTTTTTTTTTTCTTAATCATCAAATATTATTACTCAATAATGAAGAATTACAACTCATATCAAGAGCTTAAAGTTATTTACTGAAAAATAAAACTTAAACAAAAACAGAAGAAGAAGAGATTTGGATAAGGCCCATTAATCAGTAATCACACAAAAAGCCCATTGACTTCCTTTAACAGAACCTATAGTATACTTTACCAGGCATTTCCAATGAAGTTACAAAACTTGGTCTTGTTGTGTATTTCAGACAAACTCCCCTGCCCAGACCTGCACCTCTTTTTGCCATATCATCTGCTGTGAAATTAACCTCTCTCATTCTATGTACAATTTGAAGCCTTCCTAATAATGCTTTTATTATGTACCATCTTACAAAACTGTAAGCTTTAATTGCTGCATTAGAGTCAGACTGAATACAAATCTCAAACCTGTTATTCTCCACTGCCCATTCTGCTGCACCTAGAATAACCATCATTTCAGCTATGAAGTTGGTTGCTATTCTCAAACCTCTTGATTCTGCATATATAAATTCACCCTTTGCTCCTCTACAAACAAAACCAAAGCCTGCTGCCCCTGGATTACCTCTAGAAGCACCATCACAACAAATGAGGGTCTGGTTTACTTCAGGGAGATAAAATCTCAATTCAACAATCTTTTGCAGTTTTATTGGTTGATTACTAATTTCAAAAAATTTGAAAATCATGTAATCATAGCTACAATCCCACATGAAATTCTTTATTCTCACAGCACATTCTTTAGTATACTGTTTTACTCTTTTTGAACTTCCCCAAACTTACTTGTTCACCCTCAAAGCATCTCATGTTTCTCAAGAACCATGATTCCATCATTGTTATGGAAGGAGCCAAAATCCATACATCTCTTACTGCTCCACTTTTGTGTCTTGCTAAGCTTTTCACATCTTCATAAGACTCAGGATTACAGAATAGAAAAATTCCTCCCAACCATTTCCATATCAGCTGACTAAAATTACACTTCCACATGATGTGCTCTATGTTGTCAGTATCTTCTCCACAAAGATAGCATTTTGAAGCTAAATTGAAGCCTTTCCTTTGCATCTTCTCATCAGTAGGATGAAGCACAGATTCCTTGCACAATCTTCCATATATTACTGGCATTAGTAGGATGAAGCACTGTATTCCAAACTGATTTAGACCAATTAACTTTACTAAATTTGTCCCTGATTAGTTCAGCTGCAGAGGCTACGGTAAATTTGCCTGACATAGTACCATCCCACACCCTCCTGTCTTCTTGGCCTGATAGAACTGGCAAATCCTCCACTTGGAAGTAATCTAGTAATCTCTGGGTTATCAACCATTCACCATTCACAATTAAGTCAGCAACCCTCATATTTACATTTTGTTGCATATATTCATCTTCTTCAAATAGTTCTTTCAGTGGTTTTTCTTTGATCCAAGAATCATTCCACACTGAAATTTTTAAACCATTACCAGGAATCCATCTTGTATGCTTCTGGACATCTGCAATGACCCATTTCAGACCTGGCCATACAATTGATTTCATATACCCTGTAATCCATTCCCCATTCAATTTAGTGAATTTGGCTCTCATAAATCTTGCCCATTCTGCATCAAAGGTTTGAACTTTCCATACTTCATTAATAATGCCTTGTTAACCACTTCAAGTCTTCTCAAGCCAAGTCCTCCTTCATCCATTGGTGAGCATGTTTTCTCCCATTTCAAAGTAACACATTTTCTCTCATAAGGGTCACCAGTCCATAAAAAGTTTCTTATCAATCTCTCACAAATTTTCATCACACTTGAGGGCCATTTATAAACTTACATGTTATATATAGGAATGCTACTTAAAATAGATTTCACAAGAGTTAGCCTATCCATGAAAGACAGAATTTTACCAATCCAACTTACCAGCCTATTTTGCAATAAATCCACCACTCCCCATACTGTACTTGAAGTCACTCTTCCTTGTTTTAAAACAACACCTAAATATTTGTCTGGTAAACAAGAGACATTCATTTGCAATTCATTAGCCAGAAGTTGCCTCCTTTGATCAGTTACCCCACCAATAAAAATTTTACTTTTTTGTTGATTAATTACCTGACTAGAGGAAGACTGATAATCATGTAAAAGCTTCATAACAGTTTGTATATTTCTCTTATGTCCATTAAAGAACAAAAAAACATCATCTTCAAAAAGGATATGAGTGAGTTGCACACCTCTGTAATTGACCATGTGAATGATTTTTCTTTCTGCAACTAGTTTAGTAAGCCTTCTACTTAAAACATCTTCAGCTATAACAAATAAAATAGGTGACAAAGGATCACCTTGATTCAAACCCCTACCAACTTCAAAAAAACCAATATTGCCTCCATTTATAAGCACAAAAATTCTAGCTGATTTGAACAATTGATGAATCCAATTTACATATTTATGAGAAAGCCAAATCTCCTCATAACTTCAAAAAGAAACTCCCAGCTCAGAGAGTCATAGGCTTGAGTGATATCCAACTTTAATCCTATATTACCACCTCTCCTCTTTGTATCCAGCTCATTAATCATCTCTGAAGCCAACACAACTTGTTCTTGTATACATCTACCCTTGATAAAAGCTCCTTGTTGAACTTAAACAATTTTTTCCAACATACCATATAGTCTAGTTGTCATGATCTTAGTAAAAATTTTGAAACAGAAATTGCTAAGCCCAATGGGTCTGAACTGATATGGTCTTCTAGCACACTTAACCTTTGGAAGAAGAAATAAAAAATTAGAGTTTAAACCTCTAGGTATAAAACCTTGTCTCCAAAAATATTGAACAACTTTTATTAGATCTTCACTAATTATCTCCCAAGCAAACCTATAAAAGAAACCTGGAAGACCATCAGGGCCAGGAGCACTATCTGCATTAAGAGAAAAAATAGCATCATGTATTTCATGAACAGATGGAATCCTTCTAACATACTATTATCCTCAAGTGTGACTGCTTTTGGTATTGCATCAAAGATACCCTCAGTAAAATTAACATTTTTAAACTTAAACTTTTCTTCAAAATATTGTTCTAGTGTTTGAGCAATTTGATTTTGATCTGTAATTATTGAGCCATTAACATCCTCCAACTCAGATATAGCATTTGCAGCTTGTTTCATCTTGATTGTAGTATGGAAGAATCTTGTATTAGCAACACCATCTTTTAACCACTTCTCCCTTGATTTTTGTTGAAAAATTGAATGAAGCTGTTGAGTAAGCATTTCTTGTTTCCCTCTTGCTACCACCAAATTATTTAATAATCTAGTATCACTAGGATTCTGATCAGATAAAGTAGTTGCAGATAAAACTTCCTCGTATGCCTTTGCCAATTTCAGCCTTATATCACCAAAAACATGCCAATTCCAATCCTTGATTCTTATCATCATTATCTTCAATTTATGCATAAATAAAAACATTGGATTTCCTCTAACCTCTTCATCCCATACTTTTTTAATTAGTCTCTTGAAATCTTCATGTTCAAGCCAAACCTTCAACACCCTAAATGGAACATTTTTAGGTTTTGGTACTGTCATACATGAACCCAATAAAGGACTATGATCTGAAACACTTCTCATTCCAACATTATAGGTCCAGCCAGGATATTTCTCACTCCACTTTAGATTAAACAAGGCTCTATCCAATGTGCAAACTATCCTTTTGATTCCAGCTCTATTATTACACCATGTAAACTGCAAACCTGAATGAGGAGCCTGCATTAAGTTACAAACATTCAAAGCTTCATGAAAATCTTGCATTGCACCTCTCAAAGGTGTTCTACCCCCTTTTATCATTCACACTTAACATTGTGTTAAAATCACCAATTAATAACCATGGTAAATCCATATCACTCATTTTCTCTAATTCCAACCATATTTCTTTTCTATCAGAAGCAAGAGAAGTAGCATGAATACCAGATACTAAAACACCGCCCATATTAACTGTAATCACTTGATTAGTAGTTGACACAACTGAAGGCTCATTTATAGAAGCACTCCAAAAAATCCATATATTTCCTTTCCCCCAATTAGAAGAATTATGTATTAACTTATGATGCATTCCAGGTAGCATCAAACTTTTACAATCCTTTGAATTCCATTTAATTTTTGGCTCAACCACCCAAACTAAAGTAGGACTAAACTTCTTAACTAAACTCCTTAATTTGTCTTTGGCTCTAGGTCTTCTTAAGCCCCTGACATTAAGAAAGAGAGTCTTCATTTTGAAGTAGAAAGTTGAGAAGATACATGACTTCTCACTCCTTTTTTCTCTTTAACTAAATTGACAGTAACATTTTGTTTTCTTGTAGTAATCAGACTAATTGGTTTAGGCTTGACAATATTCTTTATTACTTCCTTAATTGTCATCTCCTTTTCAGTGTTCACATTAATACAATTAACAACAGAAGAACTACTTGATGCAATATCCAATAATTTGTTCACACTAATTGGGGGAAAATCATCATTCATTAAGTTTTGAAGAACATGGATGTTGGTGCAAAATTAATCACCCCAACAATCTTCGAGATGGGTTTATGATGATCGAATCACCGCCGTTTAGATTCTCCAAAGAATTGTTGATTGAAAATGGTGGGGGTACCTGCAAAGACACTCCGATGCTAAAATCAACAGGAGTTCTATGCAAGTAGGTTGTTAAGAAAAGGAATAGAAATTGTCTCCCTTTTGTGCTGAGATTTAGCCTCTATATATATAGGCAGAAATAGATGTATCTTTAGGGTTTTGATAGTTATCCTAATAACTTCCCTCATCTGTATTTCTAGTAAAGACGTAGCAAAATCTATTTCTGCCTATATATATAGACATGATATGTCAATTCGAATTATGTATCTTTGATAGATATACACGTAATGTTAAGGTTACAAAGATAATATATATACACGTAATAAAGAAAAGGGGTCCTTTCTCCCGTCATTTGGTTTTCTACCGTTCCAGTGAAAGGACTTTTTTGACCCTTGGTTATTTTTTCCGCCTGCCTACCTTTTTGTTATTACGAAATATACGAAGGGTAAATATAAAATTCCTTTATCATCTTTCTTACTTTCTATTCTTATCGAGCACAGAAACCCAACCCCAACACCTTTCTTCTTCATCCCCAAAGTCGAACCACACAGAAAATTCGACATCGAAATCAAATCAGTTCTCAGTATTTCAATTGCTATCAAATCAAACCCATTTAAATTCTATAGAATTTCAACTCGAAACTCGGTTTCACCTCTAACCTAAACTACATCAACATCAACTCAGTTATCAGGATTTCCTCTTCCTCTCTGATTATCAACTCAACGCTGTACTTATTTGGTAAGAATTTGTCGGAATTTATAGTTAGACTTAAGTTATTTTGAGTACCCATTTTCTTTTATTTGTGGTTTTTCGAAGAAGTTTTTTTTTTTTTTTTTATCAGTGGGAAAGTGGGTTTAGGGGAAAAATTAGGGCATTATCCTAATTTGTTTGATTAGTATTCGATATGCTCTTTTGATGTCATTAGGCCTTCGAAGTGGGTACTCATTGATAATCTAAGGTTTCTGTTGTGAGATTAAGTTTGTGAACACTATCTGTTTGTCTAAAGGACTGACAGAATCCATTTTAGTTTCTGCACAGTTTTCCATTCAAAATCTCCTGTTAACTTTTCTGAAGGATTTTAAACAGTGATGAGTTCATTGCAGGTAATGTTCCAGGTTTTCATCGGCGAAGTCCAAGAATTATCGAGTAACAACAAAATGATGCTCTTTCAGGTTTTCATCTACGAAGTCCAAGAGTAAACTAGCAACTTACGGCGGCACCGTGTTCATTATACATTCAGTGACCGAAGTCAAGAAAAAAGCACTTCTTAAAAATCAGCATAATGCTTATCGCAGCCAAAAACAAGAAATGAATGTGGAAACACCGCAGAAACAAGCAAACAATTCCCTATCACCACTCAGGTTCGACCAAAAGACCATGGAAAGGGAACCAGTACAACAAGTAAGTGATCGATGCATATAATCTGTGTACATTTGAGTATCTGATTAAAAAATTAGACATGATTTTACCACCCAACTATCTGCCTAACTTACAATCAACATAGTATAATAGAGGGACAAAGCAAATGTTAATGTTATTGCGGTGAACAGAGTAGTTGAGAAGAACAAGCGGAAGACTGAATACTGCAATGTTATGGTGGTGGGTGAATAAGTTGAGAGGAACTAATGGTTGACTGAATACTGCAAGATAAAACATTTGGTGTACAAAAAAGTAACACCAGTGAAAGAGTGGTACCTTTAAATGGAGAGGTCATTTTTTATTTACTAATCTAATGTTGAATATTAATATAAATAAGAAAAATATGCAGTGCTCATTTTTAACATTTAGCAGGTACTCTGATTGAAAGAGCCAAGAAGTGATAATCTAAAATGAACGAGGAATTGGCAGCCTCTGAGAATAAAAAACAAGCAAGAAATGCCGGCATGAAATAAACCCAGAACAAATACAACTTCGATTGCAGGAACCCCGTGTTCTGTCCAAGGCGAAAGAAGTTCAATGGGCGAAAATGAATTAGAAAGAATCCGTGAAAGACATCGTATTGCTTATCGCGCAAACAGAACTAGGCTTGGAGCTAAAACAGAGATGAGTAGGAAGCACAAAAAAGCACCAGTAGGTTTAAGATGGATGACTGATTTGTTTAGTTAGGTTAGTTTTTTCATACAAAACTTATCATGTCAGTTTTTTGTACTATATAATGTTTTGCTAATCGCGTTTTTTTGACATTGGAGCGCAATGGAGCTCCTATAATTAACCCCATTGATAGAGCAGGCTCAATGTCAAGAATCATTAATCAAAATTCAAATTTAAACTGTAGCAGGCCCTGATAAGCTTACTCTTAAGAATATTTTTATTGCTCTTTTTCGGAATTCTCTTGGTTGCCAATTATACTGTTAATAATGTAAAAATGTACACTCTTATGGTAAGATATATCATGTTTACTATACTAACATAGTTGTGTTTCTGTTATATATGACTCTTGGAAACGGACAGTGAAAGGAATAACAAATGTCCACTTTGACTCTTTTCACGAAAAGATAAGTCACGGAAAATTTGACTTTAGTTGAAACGTGAAACGGAATGGCAGGCGCATCGCGCGTGCGTCTTTACTAGAAACACAACTATGTTAGTATAGTAAACATGATATATAACTTAGTATAGTAAACATGATATGGCTTCCCTCAGAAATAGATGTAGCAAAATCTAAAACTCATATATTTTTCTTGATTAATCAAAAGCAATTAATAGAAAAACATGGAGCTCTTTATAAAAGAATAAAACAGTACCAAATCTATTAATCAAATTCCAAGAAGTAGAAAAACATGGAGCTCTTTCAATGCAAGGAGGAGCACACAGTTACGGTAACGTTTTTCCGTGAAACAGAAGATACTCTCGCCTGCTGCCCTTGCCAAACTTAATTTTATCTTTTTCCTTGAGTTCGTAGTAGCGTTCAGGTTCAATGAGTTCACCATTAATGTAGGTTCCGTCGCCGGTTCCAGCATCCCATAAGCAAAGGCTTAATTGCTTTTTAACGTTGCCATCAGGCTGCTTGTTGTCTGTTTCACGGTACTCGAAGACTGCATGTAGTTGGTTGCTAGAAACCTGATCCTCAAGATAAAAGTCAGCAGACGGCCACGTTCCGACAAAATAACAGCTTCTCGACGAAAGGTATCGGATATCACGCTCGAGCAATTTACCGTCCTCTAAGATCCTAAGCCTCCAACTATTAACATTACGTGTATGTCTATCAAAGATCCGTATCCCATTGATAAATCTCTCAGCCTTTTCAGGAATCACAAAATCTATCCCAAGTTTCTTAAATTCTTTTGAAGATCCATCACAAATACAATGATATTCCAGTGCCATTGGGATATTATGATTTACAGATCAATTCACTTGATAAAAGATGCAACAACCCTCAAACCGCTGGTATTTGATCAAAGAGTGAAATCAATATGAGCAGCAAGAAATAAAATTTGACGTGGGGTGGTCACCAACCAAACGTGCCGGTATTTATAGACCCAGCTGAAAGTCTAAGAATCCTTTCCTGGTAGGAACATAACAATCCCTTTCCAACAGTCAACTGATAAGGGGAAGTCTAATAAACAAAATTACGATTAGTGCCAAACTCAACAATAAATTTCGGATTGTATCTCTAAGAAAGCACTTCCAACGGTGAAGAGGCGCAGACTTCATAATATAGCTGTCACGCACGCATCCGCGGGACAGCACGACTCAAGTTTAATTCTAGTTTGCAAGTATTAAACTTGTTTCCCTTTCCTGTAGAGAAAACCGACCATACGTTGTCTCGTATCACTTCGTTCATTGTAGATATTTATGGTTGATAAGAGCAAAAGACGGTGAAATATAGTTATAGATTATGCATCAATCAATTGTATATCTCCATATAATCTTAACCTAATACTTTTTTTTTTTTGATTGATCAAAGAGAATAGATTAAAAAGCACACCAGCCGTGTGCAGGCGGAAATCCACAACTAGAGATGAGCAAAAAACTAAAAAAAAAAGAACAAGACAAAGCTGAAACTAAACAAACAAATATCTAAGGGCACAAAGAAGATCAACAGTACAGGACCCATCTTGTCGAACCTTAAAATCACGATGAAACTTGCAAACCAAAATACTATATCTACTATCAAGTAGAACGCTCTTCAATATCCTCTATGGTTAAATCGTCATGATTCTTTGCGAGATAATTAAACATGTCTTTACGATCACTTTTTCGAGGGGGGAAGTCTAATCCCCACAAAGAACCATAATCCAAAAGCTTAGTTGTTGATATCTTTTTAGGGATTCCAGAATTTTGGAGCTTTTTCTTTGTTGTATTTAAAGTACCAGTAGGGAACATACCTGTAGCTTTAGCTTTTAACCTTAGTTTATCTGAAGCCCCAAGAATTGGCTCGGACGATGATGGCTTCGTTATGCTTACCTCGAAGTCTTCCAAAACCAATTGAGAAGTGGCAACCTCCTCCTGTTCTTCGAAAGCATGGAATCTATTATAATTTTCAAAGCCACGAGGAATTGACGGTTCAGTAGACGAGTTACTTGCCTCTTCTATAACCAGTTGTGCTTTTATATCCACCTTAATACCTTCCTGAATCTCCTCAAGGGAAATAGTTTCTTTGGTTTTCCTTGATCTCTTTTTCTTCTTCTTAAGAATCTCATAAGGAGCATTAGTAGCCTCATTAGTAGCCTCGATGTCTGTAGACGCTTTTGCATTGTCGACATCGCCTTTACCCACACAAACTTGATCCTGAATTTTCTTTTTTAAAATTCTAGAAGAATTTATAACATCCAAAACTCCATCACCAACTCTGTTTTCATTCTCCACACCAATATTCTCCTCAACCGGTGTGCTTATCATGCTAACAGAGGATTTAGGATACCCAATACGTCACCATTTTCCATTGCCACTGGCTCTGAAGGATGTTGTTTTTTCTTAGACGTCCAATGAGCTTTCTTCTTCACCTCTTTTACTGAGCATAAACTAGCATTGTGTCCAAAAGAGCAACACTTAGTGCACTTAGATGGCTTCCATTGATATTCCACAGGCAAATCCATAACATGAACACCATCAATCCACAAAGGAATTAGACTAAGAAATTAGCAATCAAAACTAATCTCAACACATACTCTTGCATATGTAAGTCTAGTTTTCTTCTTAGTACATTCATCCATCATTAAAGGGTTTCCAAGGAAACTAGCAATAGAGCTTAATCCTAATTTATTCCAGAAATGAAGAGGAACATTGTACATCAAAATCCATATAGGGATTGTCTTCATCTCCGCAATGGATTGCTCAATTAGAGGTCACCAAGGTCTAACAAAGAACAATTTTTTAGCAATATAGAAAGCTCCCTGTTCAAGAGCAGCAATTCTATCTTCCTCATTCACAAAATTGAATACGAAAGCATTATCCCCATGAATTGAGATTCTTACCTCAGATTTGAGTTTCCAAAACTTGGTGACAATTTTTGAACCAAAGGAAATGATAATCTGGGACCAGCAAAGAAACCTATCACCAGATGTTCACACTCTTTGGTCTGTTCTTCAAATTTCTTCGAAGAAAGATCTACTCCATTGTTCCCTTCCATCACCACTGAGGACTGAAAATCAAGAGAGCAATCTTCAGCTATAGATTTCGATGTTGGAAACATAGAAGACCAATTCATTCCAGACCCTAATTTTTGATTTTTGTTTCCAGATTCGGATGAAGAACCGGGGCTTGAAACCAAATCTTCCGTCATTCCTAAGCAGATGGGTGTTGTTTTCTCTCTAATATCTTGATTAGATCTCTGATTTGAATAGTTAGGGTTTGAGATTTTATCACCAGTTTCTCCATTCGAAGGAAGAGCAGGCAATCTCGAAAATTCTTCAAACCCATTGTTCAATCTTGTGCTATTGAAAGATGATTCTTCTGTATGACTCTGAATTGATCTCTGTAATGGAGAAGAAAGATCCTTTCCAATGCCATAACGCGAAGAAAAAATAACCTAAAAAATCGCACTTTTTTGCTGTGACACGTCATCACTTGATGTTCCGCTTCTGTCTTCTTGACTGGGTTGTATGGTTAACCTAATACTGCACTGTATAACATTCAGAGAACAATGGTTTAGACAATTGATGATTCAATGGTTACAATCACAAGCAGATATATTGTTTTTTCTTTTGTTAAACACAACAAACTTGATGTATCATTTACCAACGAGAGTATCAAAGAATATATTGTGCTTCAAAATTCAAACAAGATAGAAAATTATTCTAAAATTATGTTTTGTCACAAATTCCGTCTACAAGGTCGGTTTTTTTTTAATTATTCTGCATTTCTGAAATTCTAAATACATGAAAAGATCATACAGACATTATAGTCATTTACATACTTCCGTCGAGTAAATGATGAAAGAAAACCTTGGCAGTCGCTTAGGAAATGTTCCCACCTAGCACCCACAACTTACGAGTCCCGTATACTACAAATATCAAGCCAAAAGCTTCTAACACGAGAACTCTTGTCGCCTTGTCAATTGCAAACATAAGATTGAGATGTCGTGTGTGGAGAAAATTAACAACTGCTACTATCTACAGTTTTGGTTTTCGAAATACTGACAAACTGGCAGCCAAACAAGTTAATGAGGTCGAAATTATGTCTCTATAAATTTTTCAGTAGGTGGTACAAATTGGAGACCCAGGTATATCATTTTTAGATTCTAAAATGCACTGAAAAAACAATCAATTATATTTTTCTGCGACTCTATGGCTTAATTAGATACAAATTGACTGACATAGAGCAAACAAACAACCTAAGCTATCTCTAATTCAATGATTACCGGGAATGCAAGTGCAGATCTACCCTTTTGAAGTGTCAAAAAAATAAATTATACGAACAAAATTTTGGGTCTAATCTCAGTTTTCAATTCAATTCTCTACTGTCTAGTATTTCCAACATTGAAGACAAATGGAAAGATTTATGCCCATGGTGGATTTGTTATCTGAGAGAGTGAAATGTCTAATTGCCTCTAGTTTTATCAGTAAATTGCTACAAAAAAACTATATTTTTTCAACAAATGGATTAAAAAAACCCATATTCAAATTCACAGAATAAAACAAGAATTCTAAGATTACCATAATGTCTACATTAGTTCAAATTCACAGAATAAAACAAGAATTCTAAGATTACCATATATTTTGTATCTGAAGGTTACTCATCTGGAAGTATCAAAGAGAACACCTCTATGCCTCGCGGTAGCTGTTTTGCCTTCATCATCATTCTCTGGTGCGGCAGATAATAACAACCACTGATCCACAAGCTATAGATGAAATCTAAGGATAGCTGATACTACCTGTTTCATGTGTGGGAAATATAACATAGTTTTGAGAGGAGAAGTCATTATGACTGAAAATTTCAAACATCTGTGTTTCTCTTCTCTGATCTCCAAGGTATGTGTAAAGCTTCCCCGCATGATTCCAAAACTCCCATCATAATTCCCCATCTCTAATCAGCAGCAGCAGAACTCCGGTTACTGGATCTTACTTTCAACACCGCCTCCACTCTCACTACTTTTACTGAAACTCTAGGGTTTGGTTACATTTATAGCATAAGAAAGCCTGTGAGATTTGCTACAATACCCTTGAAGTAATACCATGCCAATGCGCAGGCCCAGGATATTACAATTTATCTAGCCTCTATGGATATTACATTTATAAACAGAAATAATTGCATCTAAACTACCGCTGGTTCGTCAAATAGAGAAACCTGGCCTGATTGGGGTATACCCAAACTAACTAGAACACCGCTGCCACGTTGGGAGGGCCGACCGAAGAAAAACCAAATGCCGCTGCTATGAGACTGTTAAAAGAAAAGAAAAAAAACCAAGGTACGAGCAAATCTGATCACCGGTCTAAGAAAAGAAGCAAAATGGTGTTCACAATGAAAAGCTCAAATTCGGCATATCACGGTATGACAACAGCACCCTTATGGTGTTTACTCGGTACCACACTATAAGAGCATCTCCATTGCAAGGGGTAGAGGTCTTAAATTAGTATGACACATAGGATTTAATAACCTTTTCACCAAAATTTCATCTCCAATGC
Source organism: Papaver armeniacum (assembly GCA_023531295.1). NCBI lineage: Eukaryota > Viridiplantae > Streptophyta > Magnoliopsida > Ranunculales > Papaveraceae > Papaver > Papaver armeniacum. Next base: position 48,175 of record JAJJWW010010782.1, on the reverse strand, counting down.
AAATGTGAGGGTCATAGAAAAGATGACATGGTTAAAGTTGGGGTAAAGGAGAAAGTCTAAATAAGACTTTCTTCATGACCTTGGGTCATAAGTCCACATTATCTTTTGTCTCTAAATTTAAATAAAAAGTGTTAAATAAGACCCTTGGCATTGGAGATGGAATTTAGGTAGAAAGTGTTATCTTTGTTTATTTTTGTCATGTAGTAAGTGACCCACAACCAAAAGGTATAAATAAGACATCCGTTAAGAAAAGACGTTTTCGCTGTCAAAGCTCTTACGTTAAGAAAATAGTGGGTGACGTGTCAAGGTCTACTCCACGTTTCATTTTCTTATCAAGCCATACGAACGACTCCAAGCACCACGTTTCATTTTCTTCCATCGTCATTTTCTTATCAAGCCATACAGCAGCAACACAACAATGGAATTTGGGGATTTGTTTTATTTCTTTCAATGTGGTCTTGCTGTTATTGCAGGCAGTGATCGATTGAATCCGTTGTGGTTGTGTTGAGATGAGAAATGAATGCATCAACATCAACTGGAATTTGTGTATTGATTGCTGGGTTTCTTACGCAATCCGGAATTGGAACCGAAATTGATTTCAATAGCTGGAAGAATACACATCAATTAGGAGGTGAGTGGTGATGAATTAAAATAGATTGATGAGCGTAATTGGATCTAGTCAATTATTTATTAACCCTAGAGATTTGATGGGTAAAGAAGAAGAGGGAGCAAGAGAGATTTCGATTGTTTTAGATGTAGAAGAAGGTGAGATTTCTGATGATGAAAATCAACAGGAAACTAATGATAACGACGATAAAGTAGAAGAGGAACTTGTAACAGTAGATGAACGGCTTCCATTAAATCCGTGTTTAAAAGTCATCTTATCCGACGAACCATATCCAATCTACACACAGAAATCCCTTATCGATCAATGGTTCCAATCTATTCCGTGTTTTTAAGTTGAGTGATCCAACGGATCATATCAAAATTGCACACAGAAAATTTTGAAATCTTTTTATCAAATTGTTAGGGTCCATTTGACAAAAAAGTGGCCATAAAAGGGACTCCCTCCCTTCAGGCCCTTCGGGCCTTCAGGTCGGTCGGCCCAATTAGGGTATATCCAATGAGACAAAATAGGGTCATTTTGAAGTAAAGTCAAGCCACCCCTTAACCTTGTATTTTCAAAATGGCTAATATGCCCTTGTTTAATTAACACTAAAAAATTGATTAGGTTAATTAATTGAGTTTAGATTAAAATTTTGAAAATGAAAATCCAGAGAGGTTAAACCTTTAATCCGTCTTATGAGTTCGATTTCGATAAAAAATTTGGTTTTCAAAATGTCAAAGGTCGGCAAGATATACGTTTGAATAAGGTGCTTGCTATATATGGCCGGCATGGTCTTTGTTTGAATAAAATGCCGACCAATTTTAGCTCGCAAGGTATTTATATGAAGAACATGCCGACTTTTTTTTTTTTTTTACACATAGGAGATGGCTATTGAAAAATATTTATCGGCAAGGTCTACAAAAAAAAAAAAACCCGCCGGCGGCATAAGTCGACAAGGTATTTAAATTAAGAACATGCCGACTTTATTTTTTTTGACACACAAGAGAGGGCTATTGAAAAATATTAGTCGGCAAGGTCTACAAAATACCCCGCCGGCTGTTGAGAAAAATACCCCGCCGGCGGTTGAAAAACCCGCCGGTATAAGCCGGGAAGGTCTTCAAAAAATACCTCGCCAATGAGAAAAATTTACAATCGTCCGCCATGGATGTTATGAAAAGTCGGCAAGGTATAGATATGGATATCTTGCCGACCACAATTGCTAAATTCGGAGATGAAAAGTCGGCATGTTATTCAACCTTATACCTGCCGACTATATTTTTTGGTCGGCAAGGTCGACAAAAAAACCCTGCCGACTTTTGGTTCGTTTTGATTCTTCGTTTTTTTTTTTTTTTTTTTTTTTTAGTTAGAGTGTAGAAGAAAGATTTTGATTTTTTTTTATATATTTTGGTCGGCAATGTTTTTTTAGTATGGGCAATTTGGTCTTTTAACACCTTTTAGACACCCCTTAGCACACTACTTTGGATGGGAACAAAATGGGTATACCCCAATTAATCTGGGTATACCCCAATCAAGTCAGGTAGAAAAAGTAGAATTTCTAACCCATAGAATTGAAATTGTTGTTGATATTTTATGAAGAATAATCAAGGTACACTATGGATGTCTGACGATCAACAAAACATTGTAACTTATAGAGTAACAAACTCATCCTCCTAAGTTTTAATCCTCACCGTAAGAACTTAAAATTAAGAAATGCAGATCATCATGAAATATTGAAGCATGAACAAGAAAATGCGAGAAAAATGGATTCCAAAGACACCTATAGGGAAACAAACCATCATCCTCCAAATCTCTATAACACTCTGCTACCGAAAAAGGCTTCCTGCCCTGCAGCCAAACTCTTACATCACCACCACTTCTAGTAGTAGAAGTTGATATTAGATCTAAAAGATGGGCCACATCCTCAATTTCTATGTCTTTCAACTGTCTGCAAAAAGCTAAATTCCAACTAATCTCGTTGCTTATACCCACGCACTCCTGAATGGTTACATCTTACACTCTGATGATTTTGTGAAGTTCAAGAAATAAAGCTTTCAAAGAGTGTCCATTCACCCACAAATCCGTGAAATAACACCCATAACTGAATTACTTTAAGAAGAACTTTAAATTTAGCCGAGAAGCCCCATACGAGTTGCAAACAAGGCAGAATACGAATCTTCATTCCTGATGATACATACCATTTCAAGGACACCTGCCAGTAGAAAAATTCTATAATTGTCACAGATTCCAAGAAGGAGCACCCGTAAGAAACAAGGGAAACTTGGGGATATGCCCCAAAATTGACTGTCATCTTGGGATATGTCCCAGGATTCCAATTTTGTGTTTTGAGAAAATGGGTCATTTGTCCAAAAAAATTTAAAACACAGTTCAAATGGACGAGTAAAAAAAAAAAATGGGTGAAATAGCCAAAAAAATAGCAAGGATGAAACTCGATTCATCCTGGCTTATACTTAAAAAATAACAAGGATGAAACTGGATGCATCATGTGTAAACTAAAAATAAGAAAAATATTTGAAAATGGACATGAAACTGGTTACATCCCGCCTATTTTTTAAATTTTTGTCCATTTAAACAATATCTTTTTAATTTTTGGCTATTTAAACGATATCAAAACCTAAGTGTCTTTTTCACCCAGAATTGTTGATTTTGGTCCTTTGACCAATTTTGTGTTTTAGGTAATATGCCTGAGCCGTCCAAAATTCCATCGAAAACCGCTACGTAGTCAACATTCGCGCACACTTGAGATTACATATGCGAATTAAAAGACATATATACTATATACTAACACCTTTTCAAGGTTCAGGAACATATTCAGATAGAAAAAACTTCTAAGGAATTAGAGAAAAAGTTCAACATATTTATGATAAATTGACTATTTAACGGTTCCTTGACGGAATCCGTTGCTTGGGGCATATTCAAAAATCGGAATCTGGGGCATATCCCCAACATGACAATCGAATTCGGGGCATATCCCCAATTTTTCCAAGAAACAAACCACCAATGTAATAGAATCCCTCATCCAAATCGCAAGCGCTCGTGGTCTTCCTTTGCTATTTCGTTTTGGGGAATTAGGGCCGTAAAAAGACTATTTTTCAACCAGTGAGATGCAAAGCTATATTTTGCAGGGATTATACAATAACTCGAATTTACTTTGTAAACCAAACTATGAAAAAACTCAATATAATGGTTTTACATTCCGCTTGCACGATTTTAACAAACATCACTAATATCAATAGTCTGAAGGTATTTTGTTTGCATCTCAGAAATATATATCAAGAGGGTTTTACCTTCCTTTAGACTATCAGGTTAATTTGCTTTATTCTCGCCTAATAACTCTGTTAAGGTTGCACCATTAACAACTTGAATTCTCAATCTCTATTGATGTTTCCTCCCTTTCCTTGCCCAAACTGATTGCTTCCAAGACTAGGTGTGATTGCAGGTTTCCTGCAATCACACCCCAAAGAGTTTACACAATTATTTACTCAAATTTCAAAAACAACCAACAAATCTTTATTAATTTTTTTTATGAATCTTACAAGAATGATGAGAATACAAGGAAGTAAGAATTATTCTGGACTTTCTCTCTCCTATTTGTTTTCTCTCATCTCTTCCCAAAAAGATCCCCTCTCAAGTCTACTTGGTCCTTTATATAGGATATTACATAATAGATGACAATAAGCCAACCTTTATTTTTCGGATCTAGCTTGCGTCATTCTCGCAAGCTTACAAAAGGGTTTCTTCGCATATGTTCTTAAATCTCGCAAAGTCTTCACACTTTCCTCGTGATTAGGTGATGTCACCCATACGTCATTCCTCAAATAGTCGTAATGGTCATCACAAATATTTGTTGGTTAAATCTTCACCGGGACACAATCTATTGCGAAATTCTACTCCTACATCTTGCCTCTTCTCATGTCTTCTCTGCGAAGAAGATAAGGATATGAGAATCTCTTTTTCGCAACACTGCATCTATTCATCTTTATATATTTTCCTTTACCGACAACCTTCCGTGAATTTGGCGTAACCGTCTACACGTGTTTATTATTCCACTTATTCAATTCCAACCGGTCATCTCTTTTCGTCTATTTAAGAAGAGTGTCAGTGGAAAAATAATTTGCTTCTTTTACTTCATCTTCCTCTTCTCCAAACTCTCTCTGTAAATGTTCATCCTCTACAATTTTCTTCATCCTTGATTTTCATAAATTTATCTACCTGCTGCTGCTTTCATGGAGTCACCAAGGTTAGTTTGACTTTTCTTCTTTGATTTTGCTGGAAATGATCTTATTTTGTTGATTTCCCTAATTAATTTTATTATTTTATGTGATTGCCATACTGAACTTGTTTCAGCAAAAGAATCTCTAGCACCAAATTCACAATCCCAAACCCTAACGTTTCTAAAAGCTCGCATCACAAGACTGTTGCAACGAAAAGGAAGCATGCGAATAAAAAGATAGTAAGAAACATCACTTCTTTAATAACAATATTGTTGCCTCTGTTTCTTATCTGAGTTGATATTCGCGGATCTTGAAGATGGTAATAAACCGACCAAGAAGCCTCACCAATTAAAAATTATTAAATCTTCCATTGTATTTCCTGATTTTAAACCCCGAGTAATGTCTGTCATATCTTCGCTAACTGAGACTTTATCACTTAGCGCTCCCGTCCACGAAGATATCACTAAGTATGTCACATATTCAATTGACCCTATTGCGAAGGAAACACCCTCTTCTCCCATTGTTGATGCCTAAAGAATTGATTTTTCTTGACCTCAATTATTAATCCTCCTCATCCTTCGCTGTAGAAGATCATTTAATTCCCCCGTCTTCAATCCTTGCTACTTCCTAATCTGAATCCTTTCCTATTGACAAGGGATTCTTGGAAGGAGTGGACATTGCCTTTAAGATTTTGTCTGATGCTCTTGATGATGCTCGGAGGTCTTCCGATGACCCCATCAAACTTAGTATCTGCGAGACTCGAGCAAGTATTTTAGCTACGAAAAAGCAGCTTCGCAAGCATCTTTAGAGAAAGAAGTTGAATCCTTAAAGGAGAATCTCCAAGCCTTGACGTTAGAGTGTGGGAATCTTCGCCTCAAGAACCAAAAGCTTGAGAATATGTCGCTGGACTGCGATAACCTTCGCAAAAAGAATGATGAGCTAAAAGGTAAGACCTTCTTGTCTTAACTCATGGCTGATCTTCTTTAGTAATTTTATCTCTTTCGCATTCACCTTTCTAAAAATTCTTTGTTCGTTCATTAGGTTTTAATTCAGAAACGAATAATGGAGAGATACGATTTTCAATATGCCGCTGAAGATGTTCGTGCTGATAAAGAAATTTGGTTAGATCAATACAATCAATTAGACAATCTTTACTCATATTTTGTTGACCAAATTGACAATCTATCCAATGAGAATGCTCAATTAGTTCAAGGGCAAGAAACATTAAGTAGCGAAATATCCCATCTCTCTTATTCGTTAACTAAAGCTAACTTGGGGATTGAAACTTTGTCAGATGAGAATGAAACTTTTCCCAAGAGAAATGAATTCTTTTAAACAAAGTAGCGATACTTTCGCAACAACTTAGTATACGCCAAAAAATATGTGATGATCAAGAACGATCTCTTCGCTCGTTGAAGAGTGAACTTAAAGAAGTAACTGAGTCGTCTACTGCTGAGAAGGATAAACTTATCCAAGGTAGGATAGCTTTGAGTATAAAGGCAAATCATCTTAAGGAACAACATACTCAATTAAAAGATTCCTATTGTTTGTACCCAAAATTACTTTTGTGCACGAAACACGATGAATGGATAGTTTTGATGAGTATTGGGGTTTGGAGACGGATTGGAAAGCAAATAAAGAGACAAAGATGAACGCAGATTTTACGTGGTTCGGCATGGCTTGCCTACGTCCACTGACGAATCCCCTTGGGGAGAAATGTTTTATTGATTTTTCTATTACAAAGTATGTTTTTTCTCTCCTATTCGCCACCTCCCCCTTGACTGATTTCTCCTCTCCCTATTTATACAATGAAAAATATAATTCCAATCCACATAAATTCCATTAACTGCCCATTTATGTTCCTATAATGAATTCTCAATGTAACTGCCCATTTATGCTCCTATATTGAATTCTCGCATGAAAACTCGCTCCTTTATGTCTTCACCATAATTTACGTATTTAAACTTTGTCCATTTATGGTCCTATATTGAATTACGTATAAAAACGCTCCTTTATGTCTTCACCATAATTTATGTATGAAACCGCTGATTAATGGCTGATGAGTTAGTGGAGACCGGTGCATGGAGTGGATCTTTGGTGTGAGGATAGGTGGATGCTGGCTGGCAGCGTAATGGGTTGGGCCGATGCATAGTTGGCTGGATGACTGGATGGACTGGCTGGCAGCATAATTGGCTTGCTGGCGATATGAGTGGAGACTGAAAACTAGCTAGGGTGTGTGACTGACTTTGACCATTGACCGGATGTTGACCAACTTTGACCATTGACTGATTCTGACCATTGACCAGGTCAGTGCGGGCCCGGTTGACCGCCTTGGTTGGGTGGGTAGCGGGCTTGGATGAGGACCCAAAAGATGATTCAAGTATCAATTTGGCCCATTAAGTGGTATTTTCCCTTATGGTACAAACATCGCCCCCTCTTAACCTCCAACTTGTTGGGGGTTAAGAAAATTCCGTTTTCTAAGTCATTGATAAAATATGCCCCCAAGTGCGGATTATTGATACTGTGGTGACTGGCGAACTCCCTTGTTGTTTGCAGAAATCATAATCAGGACGCCCCCAAGTGAGGCTATTGCGGCTAGAGAATCGACATGAAACAGTTGAGCATGAACCATTGTTGTTATGCAAAAATGCGAACCGGTCTCAACAATGAAAGCGTGATACTTGAGCGGGAGTGATGAGTAGTAACATCATTGAGCGGAGTTGGCTTCGCAGTGCTCGGTAATCGACAAAGCTAAACAACGAGCACAGCGATTAGTCGTGGAATGCGAACCGCGAGCATAGCCGGATCGCCACCGCGATCAGAATGGGAAGAACGGACAAAGTTCCTCTGAGCGTTCATAGATCTAGGAACTGCGAAAGCATAGCGGAACCGATCACCGCGATCACCGGAATGCGCCAAGAATCTGACAAATTTCTCTACAACAGCCAAGCCACTGATCATAGAATCATGAAAGGGCAATGACCGACGCCGCTGCTCACTGAATGCGCCAGAGCAACGAACAGTTCACAAAGAAATGTCACCGATCACGGAATCGGTATGAAGTTTGGCCGAATCAGACACAAGGGATCACTGAATGCAAGAAGAACTGACAAAGTTCCTTCCGCAACAGCTGCGTTCACTGGACTGGGCAGAACCGCGAGCAAGGTCAACCGCATCACCATGTCAATTCTCCAATGCAAGAAGAACGACAAAGTTCCTCTCGCAAAGAAATGCTGCTCGCCTAGACCAGAGGAATCACAGCATAGCGGAACCGCACGCCCGCGACACTGGAATGCGCCAGCACCGGACAAATTTCTCTACAATACTGTCACTGGGATCAACAGAACTGAGCAAGGCCGGACGCAAGATTGGGCTCACCAAATTGAATGCAAAGAAGAATTTAACAAAGTTCCGCCGCAGCACTCGTCACTGACTGCCGGGAATCATGAGCTTGGCCGAACCGCATCACTGCGATCACTGAATGCAAGAGAACGGACAAAGTTCCTTCGCAAACTGCTCACTGACCGGCAGTGAACCGCGAGCAAGGTCAACCGCATCAGCGGCGTTCACTGAATGCAAAAGAATCAACAAAGTTCTATTGCAAAGCAGCTCGCGGTCAACTGGGAACCATAGAGCATGGCCGGACCGCATCACCGCTAAGCCACTGAATGCGCAAAGAACGACAAAGTTATTCTACGCTAACAAGCATTCACTGGACTGCAGGAAATGAGACCATAGCTAGACCGTATCAGCTATGATTAGCCGGATCAAGTAAATGCAACGATATTGGATCGGCAAAGGAAGAACAATTAATGGATCATGGAAGAATGCCGAGGACTGGACTTTAAAAAATTTGATAAACATAGGTGTAAAAGCTATAAATAAAAACTAGACAAAGACCGCTTCGTCCAACCGAGTGCCACCACCGCATCGATTCGTCCAATCGAGTATCACAGTCGCTGTAACTAGACTGCATCGATTGCGGCCCAACCGAGTGCAGTAGTTGCTTTTGAACTGGAGTACGATAATTCAATCAATATAACTATGGCAGTTTAACATTACTAAAAAAATATTATGCGTAAAAATATTATGGTATATGCTCGCCCCTCTTAATCTGCAATTAGTTGGAGGATTAAGAAGTTCGTTACCTAAGTTAGATTTTCGGAAGCTGAACTCCGCGTTGCATTTAGGTGCTATGTATCTTGCCCCTAATCGTATAAAGTGTTTACGCAGCTTTGCCCCCAAAGGAGTCATTTCAAACCATGAGGTATCGCATATCTCGCCCCCAAGTGATAGTCAGTCACGTTGAAGTGATATGCAACTCGCCCCCAGTGGATAGTGATTGCCATGCTGCTCAATGCTCGCACAAGGGTGCACTTCCTTGCTGCATTTTGCTTGTGCATGGAATTTTGAATATGTCTGCTATCTGGAATTCGCGCGGGGCCAATCCCACTATTCCAGTGCGCGCGTAATTGAAATGTGTGCATCCCTCATTGAGAAGATGTTTGCCACATTAAAGGTGTCTTACCAAAAGTATGCATGAATATATGAAAAGGTGCAAAAATATGTAAATTGTATACTTACCTTATTGAAAATGTTGTCGCGACTTCGCTTTCAAGTGATTAGGATGCCAACTGGCTATGTCGGTGTTTTTAAGCGACGATGATTAGTATAGTTGCCTTAGCGTCTCGTCTCGACTTAGTAATTGATTTGTCTGTGGACCGGAATGCACCAATTAAGTCCAAGCTGATCGAAGACAGCTGCCACGGATCGTATTTATTGTTGTGATCACCCGCACTACAACGCTTATGCGCAAACTGGATCAATCGGTTGAGAGGAAAAGCGATTTGAAACAGATTTTCGTGAAAATCGAACTCAGCAGTTCACCAACCGGATTGTAGAATTAAAAGGATCATGTTTGATCAACAAGTGCCAACAAATATTCTTTGTAAATCTTTGATTACAATAGTTCGATCAATCAATCGTAATAGTTATGTGGAAAGGACTGCAGCAGTTGATCAATCTGGACCATAAAGGTATTTTGGTGGTGATTGAATGTGACCGATTAAGTGTCTTTGTCATTTTATATTTCTAAAATTTTTTAACCTTCTCGAAAAATTGGAATGTTGCCTTCACGACCTTGGTAATTGACATACGATCTCTTCGGCCGACAATCACTCGGTTTGGATGCACGAAGAAGAAGTTATCAAGGAAACGAAATTGGTTGGTCGAAAGCCTTGCTCTAACATGTTGATGACGTGATTGTACCAAAAAATATTATTCTCAAATTGCAAAATTTTACCTTCATGTCGTAGGATTTTGAAATGCGATCGCAACGAGCCAAAAATCATCCAATTCGGACGTGAGACGAAGAAGATACCAACGAAACAAATTTTTAGACCAAGCCCTAGTGGGTGTAGATATCCATAAGGCAAGAGAAATCAGGCGGAATAATCCTAGGGCTATGGGATTAAGTTGCTCGCGTTGCATTGAATCAGGACTACGAAATTAAGTTATATCGCTCCGCACCGAATCATCCCTCCAATTAACCGGCGATTAATCGCCATAAACGAGTAATCAGCAGTTCATCGTCAATTACTCGGCGATTGCCGCTCGCCGCCGCTCGCTCAGCTGCTGCCGCCCGCCGCAGCTGCCACTCATGGCCGCCGGCATCGGCCGCCGACTTTTTTTTTTTTTTTTTTTTTTTTAATTTGATTTCGATGTTTTCGAGATCATCGAAAATTGATGTACCAGGGAGCATCAACGGTCTTGTGTGTAGCGTATCGAAGGTTGATGTACCACCATTGCATCGAACCATTGCTTATAATATAATTTTGATGTATTGCGGAGCATCGAAGTTTGATGTATCAGGGAGCATCAACGGTTTACATACGCCAAACATCGAGATTTGATGTAACATGAAGCATCGAACCTTTTTCTTGTTGATGGAAGTGGGTGATGGACACCTTTGACGTGGGTGAGTGAAAAGTAAAGTGGGTGATCGAAACCCCTGAAGAGGGTGTACAGATCTGAGGCATGCTGCCGCCGTGAAGCCGTCGCCGCTGCCGCCGCTTAGCTGGCCATTGCGCCGCCGCTGCTTTTCCACTCATGGCCGCCCGGCATGGGCATGCGACTTTTTTTTTTTTTTTTTTTTTTTTTTAACTTTTCGCCACGCTTTTCCACGAACTGTTGCTTTTTGTTTTGAAATTTCGCAACGGTCGTTGGTGGTGTTATCTTTTCTCTTTGACTTTTTGCAACAGATTTTGTTGGAATTTTACCGTTCTCATGGAATTTTTTCACCATGATTTTGTCGCACTTTCGTGGCCCTTTTCTCGGAATTTTTTTAAGATGCTTTTCTCGGAGGTTTTCCTTGGGTATTCAAGCACCTTGAGATGTGGACAACTTGACAACTTTGCGATCATGACAATATCGATTTTGTCATACAACAAACTTGAACAGGTGGATAATGCGTTATTTGAGAAGCAATTTTTTTTTTCGGACTTTGGACTTGAACATGCTGCGGATCGAACATCCTGGCAACAACCTTGGTGATTTTTGTAGCGAGCCAGCTCTGGTGGCTTCCGACTGCGATGCTGGGCTATAGTAATTGTGATTAACTGAATCGCAAAGCACTGCGATCACCGGACGGTGATAGAAATCGAAACTGGATCCAAACCATGTTGTGGATCGAACATCCTATAACATTTTGATGGTATTTCACTACATCTTTTGCCGCATAAACGAGCGTTCCCAAAGAACACTATCATCGATTTTTGTAATGATGCGTTTTTCAAGTGATCCGCGGCTAATAGCTTCACAAATCAAACGGCGAATCTTGGTTGCGGCCGATTGCGATCAATCTGGATCAGTAGTATGTGCGATTATCTGGTCGGCGCCCAGTTGCGATCACTGGATCGACTATTATGATCAAACTAGTCTGCAGCGATTCGATCAATCGACCGAATTTGCAGCAGTGATTTTCAAAATGCTCGAGGCTTTTTCACGGACACGATTTTGAAGCATTTTCTACAACTTTTCTCAATGGGAAAGCACGATTTCTTTTCTCGTATTTCCCCTTAGTCGGCGCCAATGTTTGTACCCAAAATTACTTTTGTGCACGAAACACGATGAATGGATAGTTTTGATGAGTATTGGGGTTTGGAGACGGATTGGAAAGCAAATAAAGAGACAAAGATGAACGCAGATTTTACGTGGTTCGGCATGGCTTGCCTACGTCCACGGACGAATCCCCTTGGGGAGAAATGTTTTATTGATTTTTCTATTACAAAGTATGTTTTTTTTTTCTCTCCTATTCGCCACCTCCCCTCTGACTGATTTCTCCTCTCCCTATTTATACAATGAAAAATATAATTCCAATCCACATAAATTCCATTAACTGCCCATTTATGTTCCTATAATGAATTCTCAATGTAACTGCCCATTTATGCTCCTATATTGAATTCTCGCATGAAAACTCGCTCCTTTATGTCTTCACCATAATTTACGTATGAAACCTTGTCCATTTATGGTCCTATATTGAATTCTCGCATAAAAACTGCTCCTTTATGTCTTCACCATAATTTATGTATGAAACCGCCCGATTAATGGTCAACGAGATTAGTGGAGACCCAGCCGGCCGGGACAGGTGGATCTTGGGCGCCAGGATAGGTGGATCTTTGGTAAGCGGCGTAATGGGTTGGCCGATCGCATAGTTGGTTAGGATGACTCGGATGGATGGGCTGGGCAAAATAATTGGCTTGCTTGGCGATATGAGTGGAGACCGAAAACTAGCTAGGGGTGTGACCGACTTTGACCATTGACCGGATGTTGACCAACTTTGACCATTGGCCGATTCGACCATTGACCGGTGCAATGCGCACTCCGGTGACTGGCCTTGGTTGGCTGGGTAGCGGGCTTGGATGAGGACCCAAAGATGATTCAAGTATCAATTTGGCCCATTAAGTGGTATTTTCACTTATGGTACAAACACCTATGCTTCCCTAGTGAAAGAAAATGCTTTACTTGTTTCTAACGAGAATGACTTTCGATCTCGGATGAAAGGCTTGGTTGGGGATAAATTTGACGATGCAATGTACCATATGAAGAATAGTAACTTGGCTTTAACTCAATATCTTATTTTGCAAAAGGAAGGTAGTCATAAAAATCTGACTGCCTCAACCACCTTTTCTTATTTAATTATTTTCGCAATATTCCTCTTACGTAAATCTCGCTATAACAACCCTTTGTGTTTTTGTTGTTCGCATAGTCTGAGAGAAATCTTCATTCTTCTATTTTTCACCGGAATCCAAATTAGCCAAGATTCGCAAGGAGAATGCGATACTTACTACTTCCCTTGCATGTTCTCGCGATCGTGCAGAAAGAAGATTTGACTACCTTCAACATCTCAAGGATATTGAAAGTAGAAATTGTCAGAGAGCACTTCTCCGCCAAGTTCACCTCAAAGTCAAGTCCTTGTAAATAACATCTTCTTGGATAAAGCACTACTTCCTACAACAATTTTGCCTCTTGAAGTAGATGCTGATGAAGTTCCTCATGATCCTGACAGTGACCATGAACTCGAAAGTGATGATGAAACTATTCCTGTGAACGATAAAGGAGATGAATCCGCTAAGGAAGCAAATGATGGCAGTAATCAAGGTGGAGAGGAGACCGGAACAAATCAAGAAAAGGAGAATACTTGCGAAAGTGAGAAAAATGGAGAAGATCTTCCATCAACCTCTCTTCTCAAAGCTAATACTAAAGTCCGGAATTCCTCAAGTACTTAGCCTTTGTTTCTTGAATTGTTTTATTTCCGCTTTACTACTCTTGCGAATGATGTACTTGATGAATCTTGAAACTTATTTTCTTATTGGCGAGAAAGATAATGCATCTTCTTTATTAATTCCCATACTTGCCTCTCATTATCTTTCTCGTGAGAAGTTGATATTTTACACATAATATTTAAATAATTTATTTTTATAAATTTATTTTTGTTTCATGTGCGTTAAGGTAGCAATCTTGTTTGCATGATTTCGCTATCATATATTTTGTCATATACATCTTGGTATTTTCCAAGAATTCATTCATTATTATTCTCTTATGTGGTCTTATTTTGCCTTCCTAAGTAAAGGTCTTATTTCGCCACCCCTTGTCATTGCGACAAAATCGCAGCCTATCTTTACACTTTCATGCAATGACCCAATCATCTTGTCTTATCATTTTCTTGTATTATTTCCTCAGCAGGATATTTTTCATGTGACAATATGACAGGCCTAAATATACTTGTGAATACAAAGCCCCATGACATTGCCGTCTTGCGATGTCTTTACACTTTCGTGTATCAACCCATTGACCTCTTCTTATCTTTTTCTAGTATTGTTGCCTCTGCAGGATTATTGCACAAATATGAAAAGTCTTAATACTCCCGTGAGTAAAAAGCCTCATGACATTTGCGTCTTTGACACTTATCAGCTCCCTAATGAAGGGTGTCGTCCTTATCATCCCCCTGGTTGCCCCTTCAAGGATGCGTACCTCTACCATACAAGGTTGGCTCCTCCCATCCGGTCTTAACAACAACCAGTTGTTTTCGCGGCCTCTTATCCCTTTGCCTATATGGCTCATGGTTACAAGACCGCACCCTAAGTGGGGTTTTCTTCGGACCGATTGCATCATAGTCAAGATTTTCCAAAAATGTCCGGTGCGCTCCGGACGCCCTAGACACTCTTGGCTCAACCGTGTACCTCGGCGCCTTGATCAAATTTTGCAATCCTTAGGAGACACCTTAGTCGTCCAACCTAAGTCATAAGCTTAGGTTGAAAATCCAAGGCGACTCTCTGGATGGGTTTATTGACCGCAAATCTCCATGACCCTGGTTCTGGTGGCGGTATAGCCTTTCCCTGAGCCATGCAATAGGTTCTCCCCTTCTAGGTTTGATTGTGATAGAAAGAAACGGGTTTCTACTACAGAGCAAGTTTCTGCTAGTGCTGCTGATGCTAAGTCTTCTCGAACTCGAAGTAAGGGTGCTGTGAAGGATAGTCTTCATGCTCAGAAAGGAAAGAGGATTAAGAGGGGATAAGGTAGGAAAGGAGAAAAACCTCGAAAAGATTTAGGTAAAAAAGACGTTGAATCTTGTAAAACAATAATGTTGTTGAAGTTCTAAGTTTAGTTTGGTTCAGTTACTTTGTGATGGAATCTTTTTCTTGAATGGATCATCTTGATGAATGAAAATTATCCTTTTGGAATCCTTTAGAAAGCAAATTTGTGATCTAGCGACATGTAATTTGAGGATCACTGTGAGGGATCGGTGAGATTTTTCAGAGATTATGATAGCCAAGCTAAAGGATCAGCGAGAACCGAGTTGCAGAGCAAAAATCGGGGAGGAAAGAGAAGTCGATTTTCATTTTAGTTGCAGATGTAAAACACTGTGGCGGTTAAAATCTTCCCATAGTCTGTGCAAACAGTTGCACATGGGTTGGCTATCTTCTTGGCACCATAACAAGGCCAGAGAACCTTTGTGGTTGCGAGTCTTCGAATTTTGAGGCACCAATTTGCAGGTAGAGTGAGTTTCAAGCTTCGTAAGGTAATAAGCTTGTAATTCCATTGGACATGATTTTTGTAATCTTCTCCTTGTAATTTTCGAAGTGAGTTTGGAGTGAGGGAAGCATTCATTTTTTCTCGTTTGCTGTAATGCTTTTTATTCGTAGGAAATGGCCATCTCTGTTCCCGGCAAGTGCTCTGATTGGAAAAGAGTGTGCCTTTACAAATTTGTAATGGTCGTTATTTTAGAATATTACGAGGGTAATTTCAGTAATTTTGCCGATAGCATTATTACAGCGGCTTACAGATTAGATCAGTCTTCAATTTCAGATCCATTTCGGCTCTAAAATCTCGAAATTCTCTCATTACAATATCAAATTTTGCAGCTCGATCGATCCATGTAATCAATTTTCCCTAAGTCTCAGTAAGACAGCAACAAAGTAGTGATGGGTTCTTCAAGATGGAGTATTAATGGTTTTGTAATTATATGGGATTCTGGTGGAAACAAAGATTACAACCGCAGCAGCATGATGATATTTCCTCTCAAAACATAATTAGGTTTTTTGTGTTATGCCCCGATTTCAGATATGGATTGGTGTTATATCTGAAATTGCCCTCTAATGGAAGCATTACAAGCAGAGTCTTGTACCCAGCTCGGATTCTTGGGGTAACAGCCAGCTTTGAGCAGTGCTGAACAGACAGACTTCAGTTGCTCCTCTCACGTAACCTCCAAAGCTATGAATGAGAAACCAGGTCTGCTTATCAGGATGCTTTTGCAATCTTCCAACAGATTCAACATGGATTTTGGATTATGGTGACCCGGCTTCAACTATGTTTTTCCAACTCCCACACAGGTACTTAATCAACTCCGTTTCTTCTTCACCATGTACAATAGCATTATCCCTAAGTTTAAATTCCAATTTCTCATTTTTTTGTCTTACCCAGATCATAACCTAATTCATTCTCATTTTTATTTTCCTAGAATCAAAAACCTAAATAATCTGTATGAAGGCAGTAGTCAGGGATTCAAGATGGTGTATTGGTTTTGTTGTATGTGATTGTGGTGGAATGATGAATGACACAAACACAACTGCAGGAGCATTATGATATTTCCTCTCAAAATCAATCTTTCCCTGAAGATACAATTCTTGCATAATGTATGAGATTGAGTATGTACAAGGTCAGGAAGCCCACAAGATTTCTAATGAAACTTAGGACATCTAAATTGCAGAAATCATTTGACTAACTATTTCCGTTTGGTTGATTTCAGGCACCTTTTACAAGAACTACAAAACTTAATTCAAAGATCCTAAGTTAGATGAATCTGGTCTGGAGTGCTGCTGAGGCATATAAGAATTCTCATTGGAAGGTGTTGAAATTCTCCCATGTTGGATGCTGATACTAATGCATACAACTGCTTAATGGAGGGAGACCCAAGTTGTTCGGCAAGATTTTTTCCCCACATGATTGCAGCTGAGCATATCAACACCCACTTTTAAGAGTCATTCAATGCAATGTGTGGCAAGATCAGTGACAAGCCTGTGTATAAAGTTGGCCACATTGTACACCCATATGTTCATGGGTTTGTATGCCAAGAGGAGTGCACAATGGAAGGAGGGTGATTGCAAAAAAGTAAGCGTCTGTAAATTCAAATTGCTCATGTTTGAGTTCATATTTGTCTTAATTAAAAATGTATGTTATTAAGCGTTTCTGATGTTTTTAATCTTCTCTTAATATCAGAGGGTATGATGAACATCTTGTTGGTCGGGTCAAATGAATCTTTCTGAAGAAATTTTATCAGGTGAAATAATTTCTGGAACAGCCTAGAAACTGAGTCGTAAAACGGTAGACTTCAATTTCAGACCCCATCAGCTGAATTTCGACTCGGAAGTATCTCTCATTCCAATGTCAAATCTTGCAGCTCAATCCATGTTCTGTTTGCCCCAAGTTCTAATATTTTCATCTTCTCTTAATGTCAGGGGGTGTGCTTGTACATCTTCTTGATCTTCAGGCTCAAATAAATCTTACTTGCTTTACCTCTCCTGAAACAATTTAATTATGGTGATGTAACAGGTTAGCTCTAAATTTTCCTTTTCCTCCAACTTTTTGAAGCTGTTTATCTTCGTTTTCTGTACCATTATCAGTTGCTGCCTGTTCACTTGATAAGGACATTATAGTATTGACAATTTATTGCATTGCACTATCAAGGGGATTAATTCTGATGAATTCAAAGGTTCCAGGCTTTGTCCTTTTGTATATCTGACTTTGCGCTGCTGACCTGTTTTTGTTGTATATGTTTCTCAGATTTGTTTTCCTGAAATCTTGAATACCGGAGCCCCTTACGAGGCACAAACAGCTCCATTTGAGAGGCTGGCATAATTGAAAAGCAGACACAAATACCTCCATGGAAATGCCCTGTGTTAGGAATGAGGATAATACCAAGACCAGCAACATTAGAGCTAGGTGAGAGTGAACCATCTACACTTTTTTCTTTTTCTTTGCTATTGGTTTTTTTTCTGATTTATTTTTTGTTGCTTAGGTTTCATAGTTGCTCTGACAGGTTTACAATAACAAATGGCTCGTATAAGGTTATATCCTATATAGGAAAAGCGGGGGTCACACTTTGTTATACAGACATGGCATGCAGGAGAATCCCTCAGAATTATGATATTTCCTCTCAAAACAAAAGTTAGTATTCGTCGACAACTCCTCAATGTCATTATAATTCACTTTTCTATATCATGCCAGTGTCTACCAATAAGTTTTGATACTTAGAGCTGGGCGGTCCATTTATAAGATTCATAAAAATATGATATTCTAATCAAGTGGTATACATGGCTTTATAAATTGGGGGTCTACCAAATGTTATTGGTACTACTACTTAGTGGGGATTCATATGCGGATTAATCATAATCTTGATTAATTATTTTCTTGATTCATCTTATTAGTAAGTCTTTCACTATAGCAAAAAAACAAAAACAAAAAAGAGGAAAAATCTAGCTAACTATCTCAGTTCTTTATCTCAGTTCTTAAAACTAGTTTTCGTATGATCTTTTTTGACTAGAATACTTGTTATGTATCTTACTTTTAAGTGGAGAAAGGTACTAAAAGCATTTGCAATCTTGGGTAAAAGGAGAAAGGTATCTTACTTTTACCTATGACAACTTCAATCTTATCTTATGCACAAAAGGAGTTGCCTTGCCTTTCTGCTGTGCAAAACGTAGTGCAATTCGTCACTTGGTTTCATATTAGAAAATATAAGTAGCTACATAATTCTCAGTCCGTACATATATAGAAGCTTATTGATAGATAATCACATTTGGCTTGATGGTTCTCTGTATTAGAAGGTCATGTAGCGCTTCAAATGATATACACATTTTTTAGCTGTAAACTGAAACTGTATTGTTCCACAATCCATATTGTCGAAAACTGGAATTGATTTATGTATTTACTGTGTCCTGGAATATGTTTGAGGTTGGAGCAAAAGGTCTGATGTAGAGACTTTAAGACAATAAAAACTGCATATATCATTTTACAACTGCGTAGACAAACAAATGGAGGACGAATAGACAAGCTAAAGTTGGAAGTGGCTTTAATTGGGTGGCAATGGTTAGGTCATGCTCAAACCTAGCATTCACTTCATCTTCTTAAGAACCTAACAGAGTTTTTAGGATGTGTGCATTGATTAAGATGTGAATACCATAAATGGTAGTAAGAAAGTACAAGACCAAGAGCTCCTTGTTATGGTTAGAATGAAGGAGAAATAGTTTCTATGATCGTGTATTGCGTGAATTGTTGGAAACCTGGGGTTGGAGACCTGGAGTGTTTTTATTCATTTATGTATACCGCCTGTCAAGTGGTATTCATCTCTAGTATAATATCAAACTTAAAACAAACTCTAGTATTATTTTCCATTTCACTTCTATGTTTTCTTTTCCTCACTATTTTCAATGGTTGACTTGGATCAGGTAGTGGAGAACATAAATGGGGCATGAAACACCGATTTCGTATGGAAAACTGGTGGAATCACATTCGTGACCTTATTTCAATCGCATTATGATGTCTCCTCTCAGAAGTAAGTATCATTCTAATCATCTTCCGTAAATGTTGTAAAGTTCCATATTAAAAGTATCATTTTGGTGGAAATAGGTATGCAACTGATGCAATATGCAATATTCTGCACAGGAAAGTGAGATCAAGAAAAGCCTGAAGATCATATGCTGAATAAATATAATGGGATTTTCTTTGAAAAGAGTCTCGGAACATGATCAATTTAAAGAGTTTGATGCAGAATTTTTGCCGGAAATTGGTGATATGTTGACTCCCCTACCAACACATGGATAGCTAATTAGGGAAGACATTCTACTTTTGTTTTCTTTTCTATTTTTTTCTTGCGATGATACAACCCAAGCTCTTGATTCTTTTCTAGTTTGGTATTTGAAACAATATAGCACTCATCCATGGCAAGACCTGCTTTACCTTCCACTAAGTGGAACCAATTGGTTAGCCAATGTTAATTTACACATAAACCTGGTTATTTTGAAACAGAGGGAGTATTTTACAGGAATACTAGTTGTACTGCACAAACAACGTTTAACACTAAGAATTAAGAAACAACGTTATCCTCCATACCTGGGTACTAATTCAGAGATGGTAATCCGTGTCAAAAAAAAATAATATTCAGAGATGGTTCGGTCCTGTTAGAGGGCTAACGGGCCCGATGTAAAAGCCAAGTGCTTAATTACTTTCAGTAATACACTGATACTACAGGTGGTTTTCCATCAACAATGACCCACGTTTGAATTATCCAATTATGCAAGCCAACTAGCTGGCCAAACCAACCCTAATCAGGTTACTTAGCAGTCAAGGGGCTCAAATATGGTATCAGATATCTCCTATTCCGATTTGGTGTTCATTCACTTCGGAGACCCCATATTAGATATCACTAAGCAATTCGGAGACCCCATATTGGGAATTCTCTCATGTATATATGTATTGAACACACAAGATTAAGAGAAAAAGAAAGTACGTATGCAGAAAGAACTAAGAACAGATCAATCATTGATCAAACGAGAAAGAAACAAAGATGGGAAATAGTTGTATTTGTACATCATCAACTGCAAGGGATACTGATGATGATTGGAGGACCCGTAGTCACGTATCATCATCCACGACGTTTAGAAAAGAAAGCTGAGAAGTACAGTGGCGTCAAGAATCGGAACTAATCCGTGTTATGACGTGCTTTCTTAACGTGTTATGCTGGGATGGGCCACGTGCTAATCCGTAACGTTTGTTGTGTAGTGCTACTGTGCCGATTAAGCTAAAAGCATCTCTAATGAGACATTGAAAATGTCCTAATTATAAGGCCACCTAGGATTTTCAATGATTTAACTAAAAAAATTCTCTCCAATGGGAATGTGAAGGGAGAAAGTAAAGATGATGTGTCTGGTAGTTATGTAGACATCCTCAAAGCCATCCTCTAGTTTTAGAGGTTCTCTTAGAGGATGTGAACATCCTACTCACCATTATCTACGGTTATGATCAAATATATAATTTAGATCAATGGTTATAAAAGTTCAGAACTAAAGCAATGCAATTTTGGTTAGAGATGTTTTTCTTTTATCTCCTCTAATTAAGGAAAATTTGGTCTTTAAATCAGAAAAAACAACTTCCACAAAAGATGCACACCAAGTTACCATTGGAGATGCTCTAACCCAAAGACAGACCAAAAAATTGACGTCTTTGGCTTTGTCTTTGTCTGGGTTGACCTTAGATTTTAGCTTGCTTGTCTTTGTCAATTTGTGCTTCGTCTTTGGCACAACCCAATTTACACCTCTAATCCGGACGCTCAACTTGCAGGGACGTATTAAGGACACAAGGTGAATGCGGTAGTCTTGCTTACAAGTTAAGCTAGCTTTGGGTCCAAATCTTTCTATACTTGTGATTCTTTTATTTAGAAGTCCTTCCATACATTCTCCTTTTATTATAAATACCCAAAAATAAGAATTCTTCAAATCTTCAATGTCCCTGAGTTAGTTAGTATTTCAGGGGTATATAAAGGAACGCCCAAAAATTTCAGGTCAAAAACAGGAAAATTTAAGTGTTGGGATTCCTTACTGCTGCAGATTCTATTATACGCAGGAAGACAATCCAGATCGGAAGAACCCTGGGCGTCAAATATGTGTAGCGTTCCAGAAGAAGTCTATCTTAAGATCTTCGCAGGACTACCAGTAAAATCATTACCTACTTGTAAGTGTGTTTGTAAGTGTTGGTTTCAAATAATTTCGAAGCCTGATTTTGGTAAGATGCACCATGATCATGCTATCAAAAACAACAACAACCCTAGCATCATTGCCAGAGGTAAGCCTCGGGGAAGAGTGGCCAATGACGCACTATATTCCATTCATCAGGATGCCCCATTATCGCAGGTTGATCATGTCGTCGAATTAGATTACCCGTTCAAATCCCTAAATTGTAACGTTCAGATTTTGGGTTCAACAAATGGTATTATTTGCTTACAGTATCGGAAGTACTGTACAGGTAATTCGGAGGAGTTTTACTGTCTTTGGAATCCAGCCACTACAGAGTTCAGAAAAATACCCACAATATCGTCTCATTATTATAACCAAAACGTCGGATATGGTTTTGGTTATGACCGGAAAACTAATGATTACAAGTTAATAGTTGTGCATCAGTACTTTGACAGACAGAAGAACCATTCTTATACCTATACCTTGGGAACAGATTCATGGAAAAACCGTCAGACCGTACCTTATGTGTTTCGGAATTGCGAGGGGGTGTTTTTTAAGAGAGCTTTGTATTGGTTTGGCAAACCGGCTGAAACCGGCACCTCCGAGTTCATAATCTCTTTGGATGTCAGTGACGAGATATTCGAAAAACTGCAACTACCGGACCAATTTTCAGACTATAAGCATTATTGGTCGATGACAATGGGAGTATTGGAAGAGTGCCTCTGCGTATTTGTTTACACGGAGGTTGAACATGAAGTTTGGGTGATGAAGGATTATGGAGTTCCAGAATCCTGGACTAAACATTATAGCTTTGCCGATCAGAGTAGCTATAGACTGAGTCTTAAGTGGTCTTTTAAGAATGGTAAGATTATTCTACAGTATGATACTTATAAGTTAATAGTTTTATATGACCCAAAGGATCCAAGTGCTAAGGAATTAATGAATCTTGAAAAGTCAGGGTTATACCAAGCAGAATTTTTTGTGGAAAGCCTAGTTTCACTCAACTCTGGTACATACGTGGGTAGATAGATATTATTGAAACATAAAGATGGAAGAGACCTAGGAAGCTAATACCACTGTGTTTATATAAGAATTTTGGTTTTACAATTTATTTATTTTCATTCCGTTTAATTTTCTTTGATTCATGTGAGTGTCCGGTCTTTCGAATTCTATTCACTAAACCTAATACAAAGTGGAACAACATCATGCTTAATTTTTGATTAAGTGCATATACATTAGCTTGGTTGGTTGGTGTTGCTTTTTTGAATTGTAATGTTCTAATATGGGTTTCCAATTGATATGAAGAAGCACCAGGGATGGGGATGTAACAGTTGACAATGATTCATGTCGACGTGACATATATAAAAGACCAATGACAAAAGAAAAAAATTACAAGTGTGGAACTTCTGAAAATGCTGGATATCCAACATCCTACTTTTAGAACTACTGCATTGGGTTCTGACACCCTCTTTCTCATAGTTACTATGAGGTGTGTGTGGATGTGGATTGTCTGATGCCCATATCCTACGTTCTCCCTTGTCAGCTCTTATTGAATCATCAAATTCAGTAGTTTGGAAGGGGCATGGGTACACCCTGCACAAGGAGAATCCAGTTAATGACAGTGGCCAGATTGCAGTTCCATATTGAATCTTATTGCAAGGTATTAGCTTTCTAATTCTTTAATGCAAAACTGTTAGGCAAGTAATCAATTTTATCAAACATTTTTTTTATCTGTTAGGCCTGCGAGCTCAGAGGTCATCTCAGATTTTGGCAACATATGTTTCACGTCAAATGAGAACATAGATTTCCAAACACTTGGGAGATCTTTACAACAGGACCATCATGCTATGTGGACTGTAAAATGTACTCAATCCCATTCCCACCTCGTAGCTAATTTCAACAATTAGACACAATACACTACAAATTTCTAGCTAATCCTAACTAATTTTAGAATTTGTGTTCACATTTAATGTCCTTTACAACCATATTAATAGAGTTTATTAGCTTAAGAATTATTACAATGATTTTACACACCACGGTTATTCACTTCTTTTATAAAGAAGATACTCAATAAACACAACAGTTATGAACCATGTTCACGGTATAATAAATCTTTGATATCATCTTTTTTTAAATAAATGATCTGCAGTTCTGGTAATCACCCTAATCCCAGCGGAAAAGCAAGAAAACTGATATAGAAGCACCTCAATTCTCTGCAATATCCAGATCACCAAAAGCTTTGTTTAACAAAAAGTCTTTGTCTGAGAGGAGAAGTCATTATGACAGCTGATATATACCTGCAAAAAACAAGAAGAAACAATGGAAATAAGAGATGCAGTTTTGAGATCTCACACCACAATTAGAATTGAAAAGAGTTAAAAAATCTATAAAAAGGCTTACAGATGGAAGAAGAAGAATAGAACGAAATGAATCTTTTCCATCACCATATATTCTTTCATCTGATCTGTGAATCAATTCGAAACACTTTGACAAAGGTAGAAGCTAAGAGTATGTCCAGTAGGAGTGAATAGAGTTTGTGAATATTTTGGAGGAAGGATGGCGGTGGATCTATAACATAAATGCGAGTATATATAGCAATAGGAATAGGGTTTTACAATTTCTAATTAAATCAAGACCGTTCATCAAAATTCAGTCAGCAATAGCATCTGTCAGTCAAAGTTGTCAAACTTCGCATTACTATTAATGATTCTTAACAGGCCGCGTGGTAAACCACACCAAAACCACATCTGAGGTTCTGTCTCACAGATTTTTGGTGTGGTCCCGGTGGGTCCCACGGAGGATAGCAGGGGGTCCCATTTCATGGGATATGTTGTGTCTGGCGGTATTTTGTGGTTTAATCACACGGTCCGCCAAGAATTTTCGTATTAAGTGCATTTCCCCAACAATTCTAAAGAGCACACACAAATGTACCGCATTTTAGCCCCCACGAATCTAATTATAGATTTTGGGCATACAAAAGAGTTTATGAGGAGAAATATATTCATTCCTTTGTTGCACAAAATTTAGACAAAAAATGATTTTCCTTGTTCTGTATCCTCATTTTTCTTGTTTCCCACCCCTTTTTACAATATTTATAAACGATTTACTTTTTAAATCTTGGTTTTCCTCTATACCAGTCATGAAAGTTTACGAGTAAAGTTGACCATTACCATTTTTAATTGTCTTGTTCTTCATTGATCCCACTTTTTGTTTTGGCATCTAATTTGATGAGAGTGGTTGACTTAATAGCCGGTAAACTACTTTTATGGCAAACTCCATTATGAAAAAATTAAGAAAAACACATCTCAGCCTAATTAAATTGATGCCGTCAATTATTGAAATACCATTGACCACCCCAATATATGAAAAACTCTTTAAAAAAATTGTCCTTGGTTGGAGTGTAGAGGGGTTTAGCCAAGTATCTTTTAACCTGATCAACCATAATTGTCCATTGTATTTGACTTAGCTTTGCACCCGCCTCTATGTGCATTAAACAAAACATTTTATTTATACAACTAGAACTCTCCTAATTGGCACTAGTTTCACCAACTAGAACTCACAGAAGACAGAAATAGGAGAGGTAGGGGTGCACAAAGGTCGGTTCGGTGCGGTGCGGTTTCATGCCAAACCGTCCACCTAACTGAAACCGTCACGGAACAGTATTTCTATCGGTTTGGTTAAAAACCGATCCGATTCAGAACGGTTGAAAAGGTTTTTCAATCGGTTTTAACCGATGCCAATTATAAATCAACTCTACCTTTTCTAATGATGGGAAAAATAATTTCAGTTCTAATTGAACATTAATTTATAAATACTTTCTCCCATAAACCCGCTGAAACCCTAGCCGTCGTGAATTTTTTCCTTCTTAGATTTGCTCCTCCAGGGTAGATCTGAGAAGGAGAACATCAACCTATCTACCCCCTCTTCTTAATGTACAGATCCCTTTCTTTGTTTTGGGTATTTATTTACTTTTGTGTAATCTCAGAGTATCTCGATTTGGTTTCTGTTCATGAACAACAACTACTCGTCTTCCTCTCTACCTTGTACAAAGTTGCTTTAGTTACGGCCTTTTCGTGTTAGTTTTTGTATTTCAAGTTCTATTTTCACTGATTTGGTACTCAGGATCTCTTCCTATTTGCTAAAATTTTAGATATGTAATTTTTTTGTTGATTAACGTGATTTCTAGTCAAGGGGTGGGATTTTCATCAAGTGCCTGCTGATTTTAATTTTCGATCTAGAAGCACAAGATCTCCTCCTAATAGAAGTTTGCATCATCTTCAACAAGTTACCAGGAAACTTCAACAAAGTTTCTCGGAAGTAGCATCATTGTAATCATGACTCCGGTAATGATTCTCACTCCAGCAGCTACAACATTTAGAAAGACTCAAAAGACACAAGCAGTTTCAAGGACTCAAAAGACACAAGTAGATTCAAAGACACCAGGTTCAATTTCGAAGAACACCCTTACCAATATAGACCGAGTTACTCCAAGGATAAAAATTATACTTGTTACTTATGTTACTGCTACTATGAACGAATTATACACGTATGTATCCGTTCCGAACTACTCTCCGAACAACGAACCGTTGACCGGATTTTTACGAATCCGACCTATTCAATCCATTATAATTCCCACGTACGCCGTCCCGTACTTGTCTCCGTACCCGAATTACTAACTAGGGTTGTACATAACATTCCAGAGATAGTAGTTGTACTGCACAAACAACGTTTAACACCAAATTGGTATAACATTATATAAGAAACAACGTTATCCTCCATACCTGGGTACCAATTCAGAGATGGTAAGCCCACCACTCGGTCCTGTTTGTAGTGCAGCACCCAAGTTGGCACTACTAGAGGGATAACGGGCCCGAGGTAAAAGCCCAAGTGCTTACTTACTTTCAGTAATACTACAGTGGTTTTGCATCAATACGTTTGAATTATCCTATTATGCAAGCCGACTAGCTGTCCAAACCAACCCTAATCAGGTTACTTAACAGTCAAGGGGCTTAAATATGGTATCAGTTATCTCCTATTCCGATTTGGTGTTCATTCACTTCATAAATATTAGATATCACTAAGCAATTCGGAGACCCCATATTGGGAATTCTCCCATGTATATATGTATTGAACACCTTTCTCCTTTCCATCATCTTATTAATCTCTCTAACTAACACACAAGATTAAGAGAAAAAGAAAGTACGTATAACAGATCAATCAACTTTGATCAAACGACAAAGAAACAAAGATGGGAAATAGTTGTATTTGTACATCATCAACTGCAAGGGATACTGATGATGATTGGAGGACCCGTTGTCACGTATCATCATCCACGACGTTTAGAAAAGAAAGCAGACAAGTACAGTGGCGTCAAGAATCAGAGGTTCAGGAGGAGAAGAAGAAGGTTAAGAGGATAGAAGATGACAACAAAGCAGACAAGTATTCGAGCGAGGAAGATTTGGATGAATATCGGGATGATTTTCTACATAAACTAGAAGAGGACAGGATAGCTATGGAGAAGATTATTTTTGCTAAATTTCTCACAGACGAAGGAAAATTATGTCGTTTGTCTTGGAGACCCGCTTTATCGACTATCCCAGAAGAAAACCCTGAGGCATTCTTCCGCCCATGGGTTCTGTAATTTTGAGCATAGTTAGTTCCTTAATGTCTAGCCGTACATCTTGGTTAATTTGGATTATTATTCTGTAAAGATCAGACGAGGATAATCGAGGTTATTCTTTTGTCAATGTTATATCACGATCGAGTAAACCTTAATTTCTGTACGTAGTGCAACTATTTGACCATCAGAACCAGTATATTTTTCTTCTTCCGTGTGTCGACTTCTGTCAATGTTATATCACGATCCGTGTAATTGTTTGGCATATATAAAAATAACAATATGTAGTTGGTTTACTTTTGTTTACTTGTACTTTTTTTTTTTTGCCAGGATTGATCTTTTTGTTTATGGGAAAATGGGTCATTTGTCCAAAAAAAATTAAAACACGGTTCAAATGGACGAGTAAAAAATTTTATGGGTGAAATGGACACAAAAAAAAATAGCAAGGATGAAACTGGATTCATCCTGGCTTAAACTTAAAAAATAGGGAGGATGAAACTGGATGCATCCTGTGTAAATTAAAAATAAGAAAAAGTATTTGAAAATGGGCAGGATGAAACTGGTTACATCCTGCCTATTTTTAAATTTTTGTCCATTTAAACAGTATCAAAATCTAACTGTCCTTTTCACCTAGGAAATTTTAATTTTGGTCTTTTTAACCAATTTTGTGTTTGTTTATCGTTAACAACTAGCGATCTCGATATATTGAATGCAAAGAAGGATTATGTCGATCTGTTTTTGTATCCTATATGTTGGCACTTGATAATGAATCCTCGTCGAATATATAATCTTGCTTGTTTTTACCCGGTTCTTGGATATGCAAAGAAGGATGCGAGTGTTTGATGTCATGCGTTTACCTATGCTGATTCCCCATGAGGCAAATGTAAATAACATCTAAGAACCTCACCGGTGGCAGGTTGGGGTTCTTACGGAGATTGCAAGATCAAAAATCCCTGTGTCAACATAACTCAACTCATATCAAATCCTCGTGTCAATATAACTAAGCTCAGATAACTTTAACTTAGCTCAGGTAACTTTAACTTCACTCGGTCGTCTTCTCATAGGCTACTTCTTCCTAAACCGAAAACACTTGTTCAATACTCATTTGTGGTTATAAATTAGAATGATTCTAGGTTGACAACCAAAAGAACTAGGGAAAATCCCATGAGGGGATGGGACGAACAAGGGAAAAACCCTCTAGTATTTGGATCAAAAAATGGGCAGACGTAGGTCCCCTTTTTTGTGTGTACGGTATAAATCTCCGGATTTTCTCCCTGGATATCAAGAAAAAGAGAATGATGTAAGTGCATTTTGAAGAATGATGGACGATGAGAAACAAGATCATTTCAAGTGATGATTTGCGATCGAAGACTGATTCAGTTAGTAATCGACTCACTATGTCTAGTGTTATCTTCAAACTCTTGTTAGGGTTTTAGAATGTTAGAACTTAGAAAACAGGAGTGTTAAAAATGAAAACAAAAGAAGAAGAACTTCCACAACCGTATCATAAAGGAGACATATTACCATTTTATTCAGCAATAAAAATTAGAAGCATTTTCCACACTAAATTGAGGTAATTAGGGATAGCATTTCCCGATAATTTTTTAAGTTAAATGAGGTAATTAGGGATATAAAAATCGACGCTTTCAATTGGTCTAAGGGCTTGGAATGTTTTAAGGGTATTAATACCTCTAATGTTATTGTGGGGTGGGCGCATTTCTTTTTAAATCCACACTAAATTGTGTGATCTTGTTTTAGGGTTGTTTTTGGGGTTTGTGTAATTTTCTGTTGGGTTCCAGTTTGTTTAGCTAGTGTTCTATTCTTTCATTCTTTCAATATATCGTTCCTTCTTTGCTGAGCAAAAAAAATAAAAAAAAATAAAAAATAAAAAATAAGAAGCAAACCTAGCAAGAAACTAATTATTGGTCATAACCATTATTTTTCTCTTCTTTATAGTAACCATATGATGGCTCCCTTGATCGCACAGATATCTAATCTCCAATCCAGAACTGGAACGTAGTTCCTTGAAGATGTTTGAAGTGAATCATCTCTCCAGCCCTTAGCTCCGACTCCTTGAATAATCTATGTGCAGCTATAGTATAACGATCCCAAATGAAAGGACGTGACAGTACCACATCATAGGACTTACTGTTCTGCTTGAACGTAAGAATCACTTTGTTTCTAACTTGGATCTCATCAATACCTAATTTATCCAGAATGCACGCTTTAACATTTTCCATATCATCCATATCAATTTTATGGTTTTCTGCTTCAGTTGCATTGAGCCTTTTTCTATACGTCGCCATGATCAGTATATTTATGCAGCAGATAGAACCCACTCAAGAACCTTCAATTTTGATGATAATAATTTAGAATGATAATAACCGGTTATCAATTTATAATTAAAATTTTATTGTGACCTATAAATAATTTGTTATTCATATGGAAGTATTATGATCATTTTACTTGTTTTAAACTACGTAATCAATTTATTACAGGCAAATTAATTTATTGTTTCTCCTTTTCAAAAACAATACCAATAATTATGTGTTTCTCTTTTGATCAAGGTGTTAATTATTTATTTATGTTGTTTATTTGAGACGGCATTTTTATAATAAATTTACTTTTTCTGGAATAAAACTTGATACTCCATTAATAATTTAGAGATATATTTGAATATGTTACGCAAATTCTGAACATAAATCTGTATGGAAACACTAAAGACTCTTGCATATTGAAAGAAAACATCCACACTATAACTTCTTTGAATTAATAGTCTTTGGAAGGAAAAAAAAATCTGTAATTTTAGAAAATTTAAATAATTAGACAAGTTAATTTATTTTTTTTATGAAAGCCTAGTCGGGATTAGATAATTCTATTCAATTATTTAGAGAAATCTTAACTTACAGAGTACTAATTTTAAGAAGTTATATTATAGTATACCGGGATCTTTGATATATTTGAATGTTAATTAGTTATATTTGGATTAAATTATCTCCTTTATATGTAAATCAAATAAATACCATGAGAAAGATATACAAATAGATACGCGACCCAAACAAATGAGAAAGATATACAAATACAGATACGCGACCCAAACAAGTTGTAGAGACAGAAGGACTGTGCTATTTTAGTAATCTGCAACTCAGTAGTATTGCAGCCCCAGGCATACGAGTTCAAGTGTACCGAGCAACAATTTCTAGCAGCCATATATGGCTGTATAACACCAGTTATATATTCAGATATTCACAACCTCCGCACTATGGTTGTTTGTTGGTCCTTTTAAGTGCTATCTCAGCACTTCATTATGAATGAATTTTATCTTTTCCAAAAAAAAAACAACCTCCGCACTATTGTTGGGACAATATGGCGGCATATATACCTGATGAACCTAGTGCATCCCTTGAAGTTTGGCAAATTTGGAATCGGTTATTTATACAATGTTAAGACCTCCATTTGGACCTTATGATCTTTGTTTAGAGGCCTTCCAAACACGTATTGCCATATCCCTGAATCCCGACCATGCATCAAATACAATGGAACGGACCATCTTTGTAGACATGTCGCTGAATTCTCTATATAAAAATAGAGTTTTTTCGAGCGACGTGGTTAATCGGAGCTTCTGGTTGATTCTGGCCCTACCATTTTAAAATTTCGACCAATAAAATTTGAGAAGAATCTTTTAGGCCCGTAATATATTTTTCGGCCAATCACATTTAAGAAAAATATTATCTAAAATATATAAAAAAAAGCGTCTAGGATATATTTAATTCTAATCAAATAAATCTTAAAAAATCTAATAATGTTGACAAATTTGCATCAGAAAAACGGCTTCAATATATTTAATCATAAAATTATTTGAAGATATATGATTTTCATCACAAAACTAAATCAATCATAGAACTAAAATAAATTAAAATGTCCAATGTCCGGTTACACTTCTATAATCAAATATTCCTAATACAATTCCAATCAACTAATAATAAGCAAACCTATCAATTACAATTCCAAAATAAGCTAACCCAACCGCAACTCCAAAGAAATTAAAATCAAAATAAGTGGATTTACATATGCGCACAAACCTGTAGATCGAAAGGACATGTTTCTCTTTTGCGAGGAAATTGATTGATTAGTGAATCTGTCAAATAATCAAAACACAAGTCAGTACAAAATTGTGGAATATTTGAACATGATATTGAAACAAAAAAAACATAACATTGAAACAGAAAAAACATAAATAATGGGAAAATATTGAATTTCATATTATTTTTTCATTTTGTTTTATTCCATAAAGGAAAAATGACGTCTAAAATATGTTCCATTTATTTTTAAACATTCCCAAAATATGCAAACTCTAATAAAACTACTTATTGTAAAACTAACCAAAAATGATTAAAAAGGAAATTTAAAGATATGACTTGTGGGTAAAAGTAGACAAAATTATTTCTTTGAAGTTTTTTTTGGGTAATTCTAAATACCTCGGTATAATTAATTTCCTATCCTATTAAAAAGATACTCTTTTCGGCTCGGCTTCTCTCTATAAAAACGTCCAACCCAAACCTTTTTTCATTGTTTTGGTGCACCTCTTTTTCAAGAAAAGGCTGAAATTTTTTATTTGTTTTGATTGTAATTGTTTTGTTGTTTGATCGTTTTTTTTTTCTTTTGCAGATCATCACAAGAAGTGCACACTGTTCGACGTTCGCTCTCTCTTTCCACAACAGCCCCGATAATCTTCCCTATCATTTGTATTATTAAAACCTAGATTTTGTTTTTTGTTTTAAAGTCGACTATAAAAAGTAGTTCTTCTTTTTGTAGGCAGGTAATTTTTAGTGCAGGTAATCGCAGGATTGTTGCTGATCTTTTGCCGTACCAGATTACTAAACAAGGTATACTTTCTTTTATTCATCCGTCTCAACATAAACCCTTTAAATATAATGAGAAGTAAATTATCCTATCGATTCTCATCTTTCTATTTTCCACCAGCATGGGACAAGGATTATGACTCTAAAGGTAATTATCTTGCTCACTCCATGATTTTGTGACTGGCGTTTCTTTTATTATTTTTTTTTCCTGATTGTTGTGAACCGTAAAGTTGATCTGTGACTCTATAGTATTAGTTGGAAAGGACTTCAAAGAAGCTAAAGGAAGCCATCTTGGTAGCAGGGTATGGGGCTGCAAAGTGTAAAGGTGCAAAGTAAGTGGTAATTAATTAGTCTCAATGCATAAGTGAAAATAGTTAAGAAAATAATATGCTTCTTTATCCTAGAAGTAACTATAACAAATGCAGTAACAACAGTTCTTTGGAGTTGTTCCAAGGTAATCTTTTGGTTTCATTGGGTAAATTTATATTTTGAGTTATTGGTTTTGTATACATTCATCGATTGGATTTTTTTTTTTTTTTTTTTTGTTTTATATATGCTAATTTTTTCTTAACAATCAGCGATCACATATTTGCTAAGATGATACTCTATATAATATGGGAGGGAATAAAACAACCAAAACTGTGGAAGATGAGATTAACAACGTAGTCTAGATCATTGGTTGTTAGTCGCATTGATGTCTTAAGCTGAAGGAGATTCTTTTTGACATACATGAATTACTATGTGTTTATAATCTTAATGCACCATCAATCCGCTGTAGGAGCCGCTTGAGAATCAATGCCATTAAGTGTTTTTAGAGCCATCAGTCTTGATGTTTTCTCCTCAAATATGACTTTTAGAAAGAAGAAACTGATTTTTTTTTTAATGTTTTTTTAATGTTTTCTGAATTTTGAATCATTTGCATATCAATGCCATCAAGTCTTTGTAAAGCCATGGACAAGTTCGATGTTTTATGCTTAAATATGACTATTGAAAAGATTGATCTGTTTTTCTTTTTCCTTTTTTTTTTTAACCTCTGCATACTGCATTAACTTTCCTCTTTGGCATTTCTATTGGAGTAACAGTTATTTAGACACAATTTAGACACAATGTTGGAATTTGTTGATACTAAGCTGATTATTTCGGCTAATATTTAACATGAAGAACTTTAACTCAGAATTTTTTATTACTATGTTGAATGCCTGATTGCTTGCTTATGGAAAATATATAGTGAAGAGAAACTGCTGACCCAAGGTTCGTGGTCTTCCTATAAATCCAGTTAAGAGAAACAGAGGAGGTAACTACCATCCATCATAGTAGACATAACAACATTGTTGGTCGTGATGCACCTCCTAGACAAAAGTTTGGTCTCCTGCTTGCTTAGAGAACTGAACGTCTTCATGGAAAGGCTGTTGCAACTGCTTCTAAGGAAGATAGAGCTTAGTTCTTGGCTGTTTAGATATTGGTGTGTAGAATAATCAGAATTCCTAATTTTAGTCGAATCAATGAGTCGTCCCAGAGTCTTGGGACTGGCACGCCGGTTATAGAAATAGATAGTACTATAAGATCTAAAACTCCAAATAGATAGCCTAAATTGATTAGATTTTTTGCAATTGAAACAAATACAACAAAAATCCACTCCGCTCATTCACTAACTAGAGATACTAGAGATATGTATAATACACTTATTGAAAAAAATATCGGCCATTATTACAATGGTCGTTTTGCGTTGTCTCACTTTACTTATTTACAAACTAATTTGAAATGTGTAAACGAGAATTACAGGAAGACATAGAAATGAGAAAACGTCATCATTCTTACGATGGTCATTGTTATATATAGTGGACTGATCTATTTTTAATCTGGTGATACATTTACATGCACCCAAACTTAAGTTGGACTTACATGAAACCTGTTTAGGCCAGTCTTACACTAAGAGAGGAGTGTCCGTGAGAAGGCATGCAGAGGCCAAGTTTTTATGAATGTTTTTCATCCCATATTGATATACATATATATATATATATCTCCCTATAATTCACAAGTACATCTTATAATCTACCGATATATCTCCCTATAATTCACGGCCCAACCCATGAAATCACGTGCTTAGTATGTTGTGTACCGTGTTGTGTTGTGCCGGAGATTAAGACGTGTTATATTGTGCCGGGCACATTTATTTTATGTTTTTTCTAATATAAATATTTTCCAAATATTTATATGTGTTGTTATGGAAGTCAACGTAACGATAATAAAATGTCAATAATTGGCTAGAATAAGGGCTCCTTTCTGAAACATACACAAAATGTAACGTATTGTGCCATATTGTGTAGTATTTTAACGTGTTGTGTTGTGCCGTGCCACGTGCTGTGCTAGGCTACTGTACTAATTTGTCTAACCCAGCCAATCCCATGAAACTAACGTGTTGTGCCGTGCTGGGTTGTGCTCAAATTTTAGCGTGTTGCGCTGGGATGTGCTCATGCTGGCACAACTCAATTTACACATGTACCCACGAGTGGTTTAGACCAACTAGCATATCGTTCACTCATGTGCCATTTCACTTAATACTGTTAGGGTTGGTAGTATCTAGAAATTTGAATTCTATTTTATTTTTATTTCGCTATCCAGCATATACTTCACCACATATTTAGTGAGCTTAGGAGTAATAATCATCCATTAAGCAGAGTAACAACTATGTATAAGTCATGGGTTTAACTAAATCACACTATAGAAGTGGAACAAGTAAAAAGAAGTTATTTATTACTTCCTCCGTTACTTTTTAATAGGCTGGTTTCTATAAATAAATATTTCAAAAAAATAGTCTCGTTTCCTAATTGGGAAAGTCAAATGTTACTTTAGTTTTTAAGGACCACTTTTCTCTTAACTTCTTTTGATGAGAAGTGTCATGTGGACCATTTCACTTTACTTCTTTTACTGACAAGTGTCATGGGACCATTTCAATTCACTTCTTTTATTGACAAGTGTCATGAGGACCACTTTCAATGATTAGTTTTCTTAATTTCCTTAATTTTCTCTAAAAACCAAACCAGCCTATTAAAAAGTAACGAAGGGAGTAAAAAAAATGTGAAAGAGCAACCAAAAAAAACCTGAAATCAAATAAATTAATCCGAGAATGTACGTTAGAAATTTTTGTGGTCGTAGTTTTCACTTTCTTATTGAACATTCAATTTTTTTATTTTTAGAACTTAATTTGATACTTTAAATTTTTATTACTTCTAAAAATACTATGGGCACATAATATATGCAATGCAACCTCAATAAATTGTTACATCATCAAAATAATAATTCATCCTAAACTACAATGAAAACCGAATTATTGTAATGCAAGATAAAGCAATAATGTGACACTACAAACTCATGATTTTTTAAAGGGTGTACATAATTAGTTTTAAAAGATTAGGATATTTATTAGTTTTTTGATAATATTTTTTTATATTTAATGAAACTGATTTTAAAATAGGGATCCAATATCTCATAAGTGGGATATAAACCCGTGCGTAGCACGGGTGACAAACTAGTATATATAGATAAGGAGATAGGCATGCAGTATATACTATACGGAAAATGGACAGGGTCACCCAACTTACTTCATTTTGAAGAGCTTGTTCAGAGCACTCCCGCAAGCAAGAATGTAATCATCATTACATCTTCTTAGACTCCGATATATGAGTTGTTGATTAGAAGAACTTTTTTTTTAATCAGAAGAGATTTATATCAAATATTTCAAAAATATCCGAAGTTTCATTTGGCTATGACTTTCCAGAACAACGAAGAGCAACCTCTAAATTCAGGTTTCATTGCATTAATTTGTTGCCAACTTCAAAGATGCGTTGTACAGTACGACTACATGCTACAAGTTTCTTGTTGCTTGGGCCTCTTTTTCTCCGTTGTCTCAAATAACTCTGATTAGGTTCAGATACACCCCTACATCATCTAGCTAGAGTATATATAAAAATCAGTGCAATATGAATTAATGTCAGGATTAATAGATCCCTAAAGGTTTAAATCAACCCATCCAGGAGGTGTTTTAATTCTACATTACTAATGCTTTACATTGTGGTATTCCAGATTCTACACCACATAGCTTGCTTTAGTGAGGATTGGATGTTCTATTATCTTCATTCTAACTGACAAGTATTCTCATTCTCTAGGGACAAATCCCATAGTATAGTGTAGCACATATAAGAGTAACAGGGATAGGGTTTAAGTTTCGTCAGAAACTTAATTAAATCTGAATCAAGGATCAAGATTTAAGAGAATAAAGTTGATAATCAAACTGATAATAATAATAATATTGATAATAAGAGATGTGTTCTTGAAAAAAAGAGACCTAGCCTTTATATAGGCTTACATGAGCTGATAAAAGGAAAGAGTTTAACGTAAACTAGAAAAGGAAATACTTGCAAAGCAAACAAACTTAAACTAACGTAAGGGATCAACTGTCATAGTTGATCCATAAGCATAGGATCAACTGTTAAGTTGATACATAAGAAAAAGGATCAACAATCATTGTTGATACAGAGAAAGATGTACTACATTAGTCCCCTCTTCTTGAAAGAAACTCGTCCTCGAGTTAATGAATAGAAAGAACTTCATTCTCTCCATGAAAAGTAAAAATTTATTGCACATTGAATATATTAGAAATGTTCCAATTTGATGGAAGATCAATAACATATGCATTATCACTGATTTTCTTCAAAATCTTGAATGGTCCATATTTCTTCATCTTGGTTTTGTTGTAAGTACCAGTAGGAAACCTTTCTTTTCTGAGATGAATTAAAACCAATTCTCCTTCATCAAAAGTCTTAAGCCTTCTATGTTGATTTGCATCCTCTTTGTACTTGTTATTAGATTCTTCAAGCTTGGACTTAACTTCTTGATGTATGAGTGAAGCTTTCTCAATAAAGTTATCAGCCCTAGCATTTGATTTACGCATCTTGGGAAGCACCACCAAATCCAAAATATGATTAGGAGCTTTAGAATAAGCAATCTGAAAAGGTGTCTTACCTGTGGATCGATTGACTGAAGTGTTATAAGCAAACTCCATATTTGGAAGAAAATTGTCCCATTGCTTCTCCTTTCCTCCAATAACTTTGGCTCTAATCATATTTCCTAATGATTGATTAACCACTTCAGTTTGTCCATCTGTTTGAGAATGAGCAGTGGTACTATATTGAAGCTTAGTTCCCAAACGCATCCATAAAGACTTCCAAAAGTAACTCAAAAACTTAGTGTCTCGGTCAGAAGTAATTGTCTTGGGAATTCCATGCAAACGTACTACTTCCTTGAAAAATAAATAAGCAACATTGGAGGCATTTGTTGTTTCCTTGCATGCTATGAAGTGAACCATCTTTGAGTAACAATCAACAACCACCATAACAGAATCATTCCCTCTTGCAGTACGTGGTAAACCAAGCACCAAATCCATGCTTATATCCACCCAAGGAGCATCAGGAATTGGAAGTGGAGTATATAAACCTGTGTTTTGAATATTCCTTTTAGACTGTTGACAAACCATGCATCTTTGTACGTACCTTTGAACGTCCCTTTTAATAGATGGACAGAAATAACGTTCTTCAATCAAAGCTATGGTTTTATCACGTCCAGAATGTCCTCCTAGGCCACTTCCATGTAATTCTTGGATTAAATGAAGACGCAAAGAACATTGGGGAATACATAAACGATTTCCATTAAAAAGAAAACCATCTTGAATGAGAAAATCATCAACAAATCCTATTAAAGAACCACACTTTTCCCACAGTTTCTGAAATTCTTTGTCTTCACCATATAGATCTTTCAAGAAATCAAATGCTAAACTCTCATTTTTAAGAGTAACTAGAAGATGAGGTCTCCTACTCAAAGCATTAACAACTTGATTAAGCTTTACACTCTGATGTTTGATAGAAAACGTATATTGATTGATAGTAGATAACCATCTATCATGCATTCTATTTACTTTTGCTGAAGTTTTCAAAAACTTGAGAGCTTGATTATCAGTGTTGACAACAAACTCACTGTGAATAAGATAAGGATGCCAATTCTTAAGAGCTTGAACAAGAGCAATTAATTCTAACTCATAAGTTGACCACTTCTTCCTTGTATCCGAGTTCTTTTCACTATAATATGCAATTGGGTGTCCTTCTTGAGATAATACAACACCAATACCAACAATAAAAGCATCACAATGAATCTCAAAAGGCTTATCAAAATTTGGCATGACAAGAACAGGAGCACTACATAGCTTCTCTTTGAGAAAATTAAAACTCTTGTCTGCTTCTTCAGTCCATTCAAAAGTATCACACTTCAAACAATCTGTCAAACCAGCTGCAAGTGTACTAAAGTTTCTCACAAATATTCTATAGAATGAAGCTAACCCTTGAAAACTTCGTACTTCACGTATAGATGTTGGAGTAGGCCATTCCAAAATTGCCTTAACTTTAGAATCATCCACAGAAATACCAGTATCTGACACAACATAGCCTAAGAAAGTGAGCTTGTTTGTAAAAAATGTGCACTTCTTTAAGTTCACATACAAAACATTTTCTTCAAGTTCCTTAAAAACGTGGGATAAATGTGTAAGATGCTCTTCTTCACTGTTGCTAAAAACTAAGATGTCATCAAAATAAACAATGACAAATTCACCAAGAAAAGGTTGCAAAACATGATTCATGAGGCGTATAAAAGTGCTAGGAGCATTAGATAAATCAAACGGCATTACCAACCATTGATACAAGCCTTCTTTTGTCTTGAATGATGTCTTCCACTCATCACCTTCACGGATTCGTATTTGATGATACCCACTACGCAAATCAAGCTTTATAAATACTTTAGCACCAGAAAGCATATCAATCATGTCATCAATTCTTGGTATGGGAAACCTATATGGTATAGTAACTATGTTTAAAGCTCGACAGTCTATACACATACGATGTCCACCATCCTTCTTGTCCACTAAAAAGGCTAGACTAGCACAAGGACTTTTACTAAGTCTTATCAAACCTTTTTGTAATAAATCATCAACCTGACCTTGTAAAATCTCATGCTCTTTAGGACTTAGTCTATAATGAGGTTGATAAGGAATAGAAGTCCCAGGTATAAAGTCTATCTGATGTTGTAAATCTCTCAATGGAGGTAAAACACTTGGTAACTCAGCAGGAAATAAATCACTAAAAGAATATAACAAAGGTTGTAACTTTTCTGGAATTTCTACCATTGGTTTATCAACTTCATGAGAACTCAAAGAATGAGCTTGTTGTAAAGAATGAACAATGGTAGCCACTAATGCATTGGTCCTCTTATCTGTTTGATGTTTTATAGAAGTAGAAGATTGTAAAGGCCATAAAACCTTAGTAAACCCTTCATGAACAAAGGTATACGTATTCTCATAGCAGTTATGAACAGAACGAATATCATACTGCCATGGTCTTCCTAACAATAAACATGCTGCAGTCATGTTAATAACATCACAGAAAGCATAATCTGAATAGCCAGGGAAAGAAAACTTCACCAAACATTGATGGGTGATCTGCTGAGTAGATGAACTGTTTATCCAACCAACTGAATACGGCTTTGGATGTAGAGTAATAGGTAAACCAAGATTTTCAACCAACTTTGCAGAAACATAGTTTTCAGTACTTCCACTATCAATGATCATATTGCAAAGCTTCTCTTCAATGAGACAATGAGATTTGAAAATATTATGTCTTTGAGTAGGACATGGTTCAGTGATTAAAACTGGTCGAATCATTTCTAGGAAATCTGCATTATAAGTCTCATGTTCTTGTAAATAATTAAACTCATCATCTCCTAGGTCTTCTTATGCTTGTGTTTCCTCTTGAATTTCATTAATGTAAGCATGAAACTTGCGACAATCACTAGAAGTATGGCCAGTTTGGTTGCACTTGTTACATCTATCCCCTCAAAACTTTGAATAAGGATTAGAGGTTTTAGATAAAGGAGAAAATTCTTGTTGAAATTGATTACCTCTAGTATTGCGAACAAAATTTCGTTGTGGAGGAGCCTGAGGTGGCTTAGCAGAGGATATATGCATAGTAGGAGAAGGTTCTGAAGGAACAGAAGTAGTTTGTTGTTGCTGAAATGGTTGGTTTGCACTTCTGTCTTGTGGATCAACAAAGACAGTTGATCATGTGAATATGGATCAACAACAACTGTTGCTCCTTTTTCACATGGTAACCATAAGAGTTATATGGTCTGGCAGCTTTGTAAAAATATTGATAACGAGATTGTCGTGGAGTTGCTTGTCGAGAAATACTGAGAACACGCCTTTCAACCTTAAGAGCCTTTTGTATTGCTTCAACCATTGTAAACGGTAATTGTGTCATCCCTTGTTGAATTAAATTGTTCAAACCATCAATGAAACGCGCAACTAATTGTTCTTCAGTTTTTTTTAGTTGGTTACGAGCAACTAAACCATAGAACTCAGCTACATATTCTTCAACTAATCTAGCTCCTTGTCGACAGTTTTGTAGCTTGATAAATAGTTGTTGCTTATAATCTTTTGGTAAAAACTTGTCTCTTAATAAAATTCTCATGCGAGTCCAAGTACATATAGGTGGTTTGTGATACTTATCTCGATCCTCACATAATGTTTCCCACCAAGCTGCAGCTCCACCTTTCAGTTATAGGCGACCAGTTTTACCTTAGAAGAGTCAGGAACTTCCATGAATTTGAAAAAAGATTCGACTTCATAAAACCAATCCAGTAAGCCTTCAATCTGCAATCCACCATGAAAACTAGGTATATCATCTTTTAATTTGTATTCTGGTAGATTTCCATAAGAATTCATAGGAAAATTTAATCTCTTCTCATCCATCCACTTTTGTTCTTCCCTATCCTCGATTGCGTCATCTTCATCAAAGTTGATAGTCACATTAACTTGTTTTTTTGGAGTGTTAAGAAAACCTTCCACCGGCTTGTTGTGTTTAAGGATATAAGAAACGTGGCCAGGAATAGAGGTATCCTGAACAAAAGAAGTTTCTTTAACTTTCTTTGTTGCATCATCTTCTGTTTCTCCTATTGTATCATCGACTAACTCAGGTATTTCTTCTATTTCCAAACCAGTGTGATTTAATAATTTGTTTACATAATCTCCGTGGAAAACTAACCTCTTTTCAATTGTTTCAAGCTTCGTTTCCAAACTAGATGTAAGATTCTTGACGTTTGTGTCAATTTCTGGTTTAAGCTCTGTGATGAGGGCAGTTGATAATGGTTTCAAAAGTGCTTTGGCAAGGGCCTCAATATCAGTTTGAGTAAACTTTTCTCCCATTGAAAACAAAGGGTAGGTTGTTTGAAAATTTAGGGTTTTAAGTTGTTGCGGAAGCTATATAAAGGATCTGTTTCTAGATAAAAATCTAAAAACTTTGTATCTGATACTAACTAGTGTAGCACAGATAAGAGTAACAGGGATAGGGTTTAAGTTTCGTCAGAAACTTAATTAAATCTGATTCAAGGATCAAGATTTAAGAGAATAAAGTTGATAATCAAACTAATAATAATAATATTGATAATAAGAGATGTGTTCTTGAAAACAAGAGACCTAGCCTTTATATAGGCTTACATGAGCTGATAAAAGGAAAGAGTTTAACGTAAACTAGAAAAGGAAATACTTGCAAAGCAAACAAACTTAAACTAACATAAGGGATCATCTGTCATATTTGATCCATAAGCATAGGATCAACTGTTAAATTGATACATAAGAAAAAGGATCAATAGTCATTGTTGATACAAAGAAAGATGTACTACATCATAGTAATAGCCAGATACCATCGAAGATTACAGGTTTAACACAAATTGAACACAACAAACAACGGAAATAATGGATCACATGGAGCTAACCAGAATTCACTATACATTGATTTAGGGGGATACCAGTACTAAGGGTACCAATCTAGAGATCATGAATTGCTAACCCACGACCCCCTAATATACCCGTGTGCCCCGTATATCAATCCTGTATTCAGGCTAGCACCCAATTTGGCACTAAAGAGAGGAGAGATAACGGACCAGTGGTAAAAACCCGAGTCCTTGCGTTTCAATAGTATTGGTTGGTTTAGCATCAGGTTTGACTGTAGACGGGTTTACATTTGGAAGAATTACAAGAAACCGAAAACTTAGAACTTAAAGGGACAAAAACATATGACTCAAATGCTAATGTTTAAGTCTTCTTATTACGCAACCTAATCATGTTACTTAGCCGCCCAAATAGGGAATATTCAGATGATATTTCCCTATTCCGATTTGGTGATTATGTGGCTGACTAGCTAGGCCATGCCAAACCGACCCAGCATTCCATATCACTTAGCAATTCGGAAACCCATATTTCCTTTTTCCTTGCTTCGTATCGTATATATATACTGAGGAGCTCTCTTTTTCCATCATCTTATTATTACTACATCTCTCTAGCTAGCTTTAAACGAAAAGCAAAGACCAAGAAAAGAAAAGAAATTAAGGGACGAACAAAGTAAGAAAACAGATCACCAAGCAACTTGGATCAAACGAAAGAAATCAAGATGGGAAATATTTGTACCGGCAGACATGTATCATCAACAACTTTGAGTTTTAAATCAAAGGAGAACGAGGTAAAGACGACGCGATATCAGAATAATAGACAAGATTGCGAACTATATGAGGAACATTTCGATGAATTACGACGGTATGAGAACTATTTGGATGAATTACGACGGACAGATATTATTGAATACACCATAAAAGCTCAGAAACGTCGACGTATCTGAGAAGCCAGGATGGACCTAGCAAGGTGCTAAGTGGGCTATATAGTCGGTTCCTCTTTTTCACTTTATATGTTTTACTATTCATAATGTCCCGTTGTGCAGCTATTCATCCGAAAACGAGTATTTTCTTTTAAAAAATTAATTCTTATGTGTCTCGTATTGGATTCTTTTTTTTTTTTTTATGGAAAGACGAAATGTATTCACTAAAAGATTTACAATTTCGTTTCGTTTTTATTATTATGTATTGGAATAATAACAATATATAGCCTGCGATTGTTCTAAATTCTAATTCTAATTATTTACTTTGTTTTATTTGATAAAACGGTTAATGTGATAATAATAATAATAATAATAATAAAAAGACGCTACAACCAACTTATAACGTGATTCTTTTGTTGCGGTTGTTATTGATATTTCTGTT
The DNA here is from genome assembly GCA_023531295.1 of Papaver armeniacum. Lineage (NCBI taxonomy): Eukaryota > Viridiplantae > Streptophyta > Magnoliopsida > Ranunculales > Papaveraceae > Papaver > Papaver armeniacum. The sequence goes on along the minus strand of JAJJWW010010782.1, from coordinate 4,883 downwards.
CACGCAGCAAACTGTTTAAAGATCAGATAAAATTTTAGGTCTTCATGGTAAAGCTAATGAGATGATGATGAGTTTTACACTAGTATGTATATACATCAATCTCGATTTTGGTGATATCAGTTCCTTTTTTCAAATGTTGTTTTCATATGTTTAAATATATATACCTATCTAATTGAATCACAACTAATGAAGGAAATTATGCAAACAATTAAAAACTCTGCAAAAGCAGTGATTGAGTGAATCATAAATTATAAATTAGAGAAAATAAATAATTACCAATTATTCATGCGCAAGTAGCTTCCTCATTTCCTTGGTTGTGAGAGAATTAGCTCATCATCATGTTGGAAACACACTCAAAAATTATTTTTATTGCTCAAAGTGTTTACAAATGATGAAAATGGAAGAAATATAATGAAAACCGGGTTTGTAACAGTTATATTTGTTTACAAACCGTTGTTATTGATAAAATCTTCTGTCATTGTTACTATTGCTTTAAGACTTGTCTCTAATTACGACCCTCTGCTGTGAGTCGTTATCACTATAGAATGAACGATTTTCTTAGGCGTCCAATGTTCTTCGTGTTCTTCAATGGTGGCAAGCTAATGATCAATCTTTCGCCTCTATGATGCTCTGCAATCTCCCAAACTCTCCCTCTCCCTTTCTAATGCTCCCACAAGCCCTTTTATACTCACATCCAATCTCCGAGTAAATGCGAATATCTTCTCTTTAATGCTCTCGGGTATTCACGGGAAATAATCTCTTGTTTATCTCTTGCACGCGAATTATGTTGATTCTATTGTGTTTTCCTACATTCCACACACTCCTACGTGTTGAAACAAGTTTCAGCAGCAACCAAACTGTCCAAAAATAGCCATATGCCTGAGTTATATATGATGCATGTACTTCAGTTCTTGTGGTTTATCCGAGGTATTTGCTCACCGAGCTTCCTCTAAAACCAGAATCCGGAAACAGAAGAAAGATGAAATGTATATTTTTGACTTTTAAAAGAACGTTTTTGTGTTAGGTTGGCAGGCATAACTGCCCCTATTCATGATTCACCTTTGAAAGAAACGTTTTGCTCTTCGCCTTACCAATTCGTGAACACCCGCGGGTACTAGCTTTCTTTGGATCGTCCAACTTCCTGCCGGTGAGCTTCTATATGGTGTGGATACAAAATATCGCTCAACCAATAAGAATGCGAGAAGATCATTTAGCAACATGATTCCAAAGGCGAAGAGTATAAGTCTATTACGTCAGGGGCGAAGCCAGCCCATTGCAAGGGTGTGTAATTGCACCCCTTGCCCACCTGGCTGCAAAACCCATTTTAAGCCTTTTAAGTTTTTTTTTTTTTTTTTAGGGTCGGGATCCCGTATGAAAAGTTTTTAACAAAACATTTGACAAAACTTATTAATGGTAAGATCTTATATATTCGGCCGTTCACATTTTTGTTGACATGTCACACAATTTAACTCAGGCATGTGTTTGGCTTGATCATTAATAGGTATTTATGATTCAAGAACTATGATTTAGAATCATTAGTAGTAGTCGGCCAAGATCATGGGGGAGACAATCGCAATGGAGATCCGTAAATCATAGACTAGATGTAAATAGGTACTTATGTATGTTATATATGTTGTGCCAAAGCCTGCGGACGTGTTAGGTTTGCACTACTACGAGGTATTTATGTATGTTATATATGGTGATCACAGAGGGAGAGTTTGGGAGATTGCGGAGCATCACGGAGGCGAAAGATTGATCACTGGAGAAACCTCTCTGCTGCTTCCATTGAAGAACACGAAAAACATTTGGACTCCTAAGAACAGTTTGTTCATGCTACTGATTATAAGGACTCACAACAGAGGGTCGTAGTTCAGAGACAGTCTTAAAGCAACAATAATGATGACAGGAAGCTTTTATCGTTTTAGAACCACTCGGTTTGTAACAAATATAAATGTTACAAACCCGGTTTTCATTATATTTATCCCATTTTCATCATTTGTAAACACTTTGAGCAATAAAAATAATTTTTGAGCGTGTTTCCAACATGATGATGAGTTAATTATCCCACAACCAAGGCAATGAGAAAGCTACTTACGCATGAATAATTGGTAATTATTTATTTTCTCTAATTTATAATTTATGATTCACTCAATCACTGCTTTTGCAGAGTTTTTAATTGTTTGCATAATTTCCTTCATTAGTTGTGATTCTTGTTCCTGCCATGACCGCATGATAGAAATAACCACACGTGACAAACCAAAGGGTTCTCCTTCACCAGATGAGAAGCCGTCCATTAAGAAATTAATAGATAATTTAATACAATGAGATTCTCGCAATTCGAATTGTAGAGTTAAGAAATTGAGGCTTTTGTGCACGTAACCCATATTGTTAACGAAATCATACAATTAAGAAAACAAATAAATCAATAGGGCAGAACAAAATGGGCGAAATATTATGGGTGGTCAAGAACAAAGTGAGCAAAGAACAGTAGCATCAGAACACCACATCAAAAGGTAGCATCAGCAGTGACGCGGAGCAGCAAGAACAATAACAATGCCTTGCTTGCTTGGCAGCATGTACATAAGCAATCCACATTCTTGCAGCAACATCACTTTGTTCGCACCAACAACGGGGCCAGCAGCTGGAGCACCTTGTTCGAAGGAAAACCGGCGCTTACACGGGAGGCAGGTACTGGGGCAGCAGCAACAACAACACGTACGGAGCAACTACATCATCAAAGCGCAGTACAAAGCAATGGGAGAAGTACGTAGCAACAACAAGATGTATGCGAAGCAACGGCACGTCACATCAAAAGGGTTGCATCAGCTCCACAACTTCATGTATGTAACAATAGATATTCCTTGAGTTGGTTGGCTTCGCAGTGCACAATTTTGCCTTCGGTAGATAACCAATCTAGTCGTAACTCATCCACACGATAAAGCACCTCCATACTACCCGGAAAATCAAATTCACAAATTCAATACAAAAAGGTGAGATGGACCTAAGGAAGTTACCTGCCATCTACAGGCTCAATCGTTTGTATCTGAAACAACCAAACCATGTTAGCATAAATTAAATTAAAGCCCTCACGAACGATAATCTAAAATTCGATCTAATGATGACCTATGATCTAACCTTCTCTAATGGCTTACGCGAGATTCCCGATTTCCTCGATAAAGGCCAAGATTTCAACATCAAAACTCAACTTCAACTCCTTCTTTCCATATCTGTAGGCATCTACATTAACAATGCGACTAAAATGAGGCTTACAAAATCGAATTTTGAATTTAATGCCTAGGAAATTATCGAGAAACAATAATGAATTATAATTTCTCTCATTTATTATTTTCAAGATTCTCTTCAAAGCAGCATTATTCTAAACCACGAAGACAATGAAATCAAATTCAACAAAATTCTTAATTCAAAGTAGAAAGAGTTTGTGTGTTGACCTATAATTAAGTCTCCTAATGTACTCCATGAGCAAGAAGAGAAAGGCCTGTACCATGTTGTATTCCCGAGGAGATGGAAAGGTACCGAAAATTTGTAGAGTTAGAAAAACATGGAGGAGGAATCAAATAAACCTATGGTTAGAAAAAAAGCTGTGTTAATACAACAACAACAACAAAAAAAAATGTGTTGATACAACAAAAATGAGCTAATGAATTCAATTCCATCAAACAGATAACACAAAACTACCATTAATCAACTTAAAATCCAACTAAGACTTTAGATGTTCATATCATCATACACACAAAAATTGAAAATCAAAAGCAAGAAGAATAGAGAGAAATAGAATTCATACCCGATTAGGAGAAGAAAGGAGTTGGTAGTGGTGAACGCAGGAGAAAATTAGGTTCATGCGAGCAAAAGATGAGGGTTTATCGTCCACCTAAAATAAAATAATTTAATCATTACCTTATTCCATCAAAATTTCATAACATCAAACGAAAACTATCTAAGAAATCATTACCTTCTGTTGTTGAGAACAAATCCTACAGAGAATCAATCCAAATCGATTCTCACAAAACCCTAAAAAAAATAAACAGAAACTGCTATTCTCTCCCAAAAAAATCATAAATTAATCGTTTCAAACATCAAATCATTTCTTATCTGAAAACCCTAAAGAGATTCGTAGGGAAGGAGATGGAGATTTTACCTTTATTTTCTGTGAAATCTCGAGACCCATTTTTCAAATTGACGGCAACAACTCAACTGATTCATGAGGAAAAACCATGGTTTGTCGGAGAAGAAAAGAATGGTAGGAGTTTGTTGTAGAAGAAGAAGAAAAGTATGGCATGAGGAAACCCTAATTTATATTTCTTCTCAATTAGATTCCAGATTCATCACCCTCTTCTTAGATATACATCTAGATCTCAATATTTACATGAATCACTCACAAAAAAAAAGCTCGATTCATCTAGACCTTTGGAATTGAATTTGACAGAGGAGAAAGAGATGAAGAAACGAAGAAAGAGAAGAAGAAGAGAATAAACTCTCTTCGATATCGGTATCTCTGTTAGCCTTAGGTCTAGTTTGATGTAGGTAATGTCCACACCAACGACGTCAATTAACGTCCAGTTAAGATTCTGTGTAAACAAAGTGTAATAAATTATTTAGGTACAAAAGCTGACAGAAGTATTTTGTACCCACGTTTTTGCTAACGTCGTTATTAATGGCCAGTTAAGTATATGGTGTAAACAGAGTGTAATCCGGTTTTTAATGTCTGGACCAATAGAGTTCCGCCACTTGTCCTCTACAGAATTGCTCTTTGTGAAAGCTTTTATCTAATTTAATTTGAGGGGATGTCATACTCATTGTGCGGCGGAGCTCATATGACTTAGTGTTTTAAAGGAGGGGAGATAAGAAACAACGTTATCCTCCAT
>JAJJWW010010781.1:0-34471 GCA_023531295.1 Papaver armeniacum | reverse complement strand
AGATTTTTTTGATAGTGATACCCCTCCCTATAATCCGTTACACAACCATATATATAAAACGGTACGTACTTTTTCTTTTTGATATCCATTTCCAAATCGAACAATTAACAGTTATAATTGAGTTGTATGATAAGGGGCCGTTTGGTAACTATTATTTTAATAGATTATCAGCTTATAATCTATTATGCAGATTATAATGGATTTTATATACGTTTATTAACCAATATAATAATTGCTTATTTTAAGAACGCGCAATTGGGGGATATAGAAACTAATTGGGGAATATGAATTACTTCCCCCAACCCATGGTGTGTGCTAAGGGGTGACTTTTGGGGGCGAAAATACTAAAATACCCTTCCCACAAAATAAAAATCAAAAACTTAAAATCAAAAACAAAATCATATCCCCCATTTCCATCTCCACTTCTTATTAATCTTATTTAGGTGGAGCTTGAAACCCAAATATTTCCCATTCCCTTTCAAATTCTAAACTCTCCCCATTCTATATCAAATTCTCTTCTCCTCACTTTGGAAACCAATTTTTTTTATTCAAGTGATGAAGATCATGCTTTAAAGTGATGATGACCTTTCAAATTATAAACTCTCCCCACTCTATATCAAATTCTCTTCTCCTCACTTTGGAAACCAATTTTTTTATTCAAGTGATGAAGATCATGCGCGAAAGTGATGAAGATCATGCCGAAAGTGATGAAGACCATGCCGAATTGATGAAGACCATGCCTTATCATGTTCCCAAGATATGGTCTTCATCAATTCCGCATGGTCTTCATCTCTTCCTTTTTGAATTTTTTTTTTTTTTTAATCACCCACTTCCGCATAGAAAATAAAGCAACATGGTATGCCTGGGAAAACAATACCGGCATGGTCTTCATATCAACCGACCATGCCGGCAAGAAAGGGACCGATTAATACCAGGAAAAAGTTCAAAAAGGAAGAGATGAAGACCATGCCGGAATTGATGAAGACTATATGCTTGAACATGATACCTAAGATGCTCGAGAATTTCCTATCAATGCCGTAGTCAAGTGAAAAAAAAATCAACATTCTCGATACTTTTCATCCCGTTCCCATAGAAATTTAAGCAAAATATTATGCCGGAACATGTACCGGCATGCTCGAATCCATGATTACCATGCCGGTACCTGTTCAAAACCAGAAAAAAATCAACATCAAAACCAGAAAAAAATCGTACAACAAACAACGTGGTCTTGCTGAAATGTTATAATTAAGAGCCTCGCGCTGCCGTGCAGCGGACAGTGTCGGCAAACAAAATCCTCTTCGTTGGAAAGTAGAAGTGAAAACAAATTGAAGATTGGGTAAATGAAGCCAACTGCACTAGGCCGTATATCTCAGTGCATCTATGTGTCTACTTATCTATCCCACCCACCAAAGGCTTGTTTTTCTTTCATTTTGATTATCTTAACAAAATCAATCCAATAATTAGACTAATTCGAATGATGTACAACTTCCAATAGTGTAACAAAACTAGACAAGACAAATTCCTTTTTAGACCCGGACTGGCTACATAGGATTACCAATTTGCCAATCCAGCTTTAGCAATGCCTCAAACTTCGGGCATGAATTTTGAGAGCACAGTTTTGTGTACCGTGAAGAGCATAATTAAATTCAAAATCTGAAGTGTAGGAATTCAAAAACAGAAATTCCACTTAAAAATACGCAACTGTCTAGATACAAATTAGTAAGGGAACATTATCTATACGCCCCTCGGGGGGCTGCGCCGAACCCCCCCGATAGTGGCAAACAATTTATGAACATCCAACAATTGCCCGCATGGGTTTTTGGTTGAATACCATGCCGGCACCAAGCTTTTTCAGCTGCAACAATGGTGGATTCAAAGAAAAAATCAATTTTTCAACCTCTTATTAGCGGTAATTCTCTCATCACAATCATCTTCCATTTTCAAAAAAAAAAATTCCACTCAATTTTTTTTTTCTCTCCATCTACTCCTCACTCACACAAATTAAAATAAAAACACACACTAATCTATCCCCCAAATACTTAAGTTTTTTACTAATTATTATTAACCACTAAACATGATTAGTGAGGGGTATATTAGGATTTAAAAAAAAAATTACATAAGGGGTGACCCAGAATTGCTATTGGGACTCCTATTTTGTCTTGTAGCTATATCCCCCAATTAGTTTTCATATCCCCCAATTGCGCGTTCTATTTTAATCATAATGGAAAAAATCCATTATTTCCATAAACAGGAAAAAGTTGTTTTGAAAATTTATTATAATCAATTATTTTTTTTAGCAAACTCAAATCGAATTTTTTCTTCTTATTTTCTCCAAACTATCAAGAGATAGCAAAAAAAAAACAACAACATAGGACTAAAAAAAATCCTAGATCATTTTTCTTTCTTCTGCTTTTCGAGATCATCATTCTAAAATAATCAATTATTTGAAAAAAGTGTTTGGAAAAATTTATTTTAAAAATGATTATACCAAAATCATTATCTATTTATGATTATAGATAATCATAAATAGATAATCATAAATTTTACCAAACAAGGCCTAACAGTTAACAATTATAATTGATTTGGTTTTTTCAATGTTGGTGAGATTTGGTTAGATCGATGTCTTAATTCATTTAAATTACGTTTTCAGAGTGATCATATGTGTCCATGAATTGAAACCATGGAATAAATTATGTGTTTTAATTCTTCTTCTTGCTCTGTTCCCTTTTTCCGATGGTGGACGTGACAGCACGGAGAAGTCGGTGGCAGCACTAGGCATTGATCCTTTCGTTATGAATGACCAAAAATTCGTGAACATGTTTGTAGCACCTGGTGCTATTGACGCCATTTATGATGAACGTCAATCACTCTACGAGCACCAATAGGCACTGCAGTCTTGTTTACATGAGTTGAAAATCGTTCCTCGATTGATTTGACTACTCTTCTTTGAAGGACACCATTAGGTGATCTCCACTGGTAATTCCTTCCTGTTATTTTACAAAGAGTTCAGATTTTAAGAGCGATTCACCTTTATGATTATGCTAACATTTGTTTTTTTCTTGATTTCAAATCAATATTATCCAGGCTTCTATTTTTTGTAAACAAAATCCATCCAAATTGATACCCAATGTATTCTTTACAAATGTGTATTGAAATTGAAAATTCGTATGAAGCAGAAAGTACATGGGCTAGTTTTTATGTTTCTGGGGTATACTAATTTAATAGATCTGCTGGGTAGGTTGATAACTTGTGGGGTAGGTAGATAAAGGGGTACCATTAGTATTTTTAGGGGTATATAAAAGAAGACCCTTTTTTTTTTTTCCGTGGGTTATACATAGCATGGATAATGTTGGACTATAAATAACAGAAACCTTGTATTTTCAATCACAATGGTTAATTTGATGATGCAACCCTTGCTCAACTTGCAGCCCCTACGGCTGTATTCCCGCTGTTTTTCAACAGATTGGACGAAAGATAAACAGAAATTGGACAAAAGAAACAGAAATGCACCTTAACCACTACCAAGGGGGTCTACATGATAATGATAATAATAATAATAATAATAAATTCTACCATCTCATTGCTTAAGTAGGCTTAACACATGACTAATTTCTCCCTCCATCACCAGGCTTTAACACAAGAGACTAGCAATTAGACAGATAATTAGAGAGAAGAACAGAGGGATAGAGAGAGGATATAATGGCATCCAGTGATGTAGGATCATAATATCGCAATGCATAGGGCTCGCGAGATCAATAAATGACGGTACCGCGAGGGAGTCGCAGAAAACTAAAATAAACGACGCGATGGGAGAAACGACACATAAAACAACCGAAAGACATGGAACCCGGCGAGGGTTAAAAGTGTCGCGAGATTGAATAGTTGTATATCGCGACACTTCGGGACATTCCCAAAATAAAGGATAGCTTAGCTGTCATCCACTATGTATTACCCTATATAAAGGGTCGAGTGAGTCTGTTGTAAGAGAGAGATCTTTTTAGAATTGTTGGGCAAGTCATTAGGAGAGAGAAAGTTCAAGAGTGTTTTACTTGCTAAGTGTAATCCAACTTTTCCCGTGTAAACAACTCGATGAAATTAATCAATAAACCTTCTCAATTATACAACTTTCAATGGACTAATTAATCAAGAGATAGTGAGGGGTGTAGTGTGGGAAAACTCCGCTACTACATATGCGCTAGAAACAGGGACGAGCAAAGATTGACGAAGAAATTGGAAAGAATTTGGATTAACAGAGAAGAGATTTGGAAAAAGATACTCAAGAATTCATTGAAAAGAAAGATGGCTAGAAGAAGAAATGTACAAGAGCGACCAACGATTGAAGAAGAAGTGAGACTTGCTGAGAAAGGAGGAATGAAACAGAGAATCATCAAGGATAAATATGAGAAATGATGGAGAAGGTCAAAACCAAACCACCAATCTCTCCAAAGAGCAAACGCGGGCGTGGATTATGATAGAGTAAGTGTGCATACTTGGAGATCTGATTAAGACGGCAGAGAGAAGAGGAGCAAGCAGTCAGTGAACAATGGACAAGGAGAGCAAGGGATGAATGGAAAAGTGAATCCAGGAAACGAAGAAATGGCAGCATTAGAAAGATTGAGACAAACAATACACGAAGAGAGACGATTAGAAGCAGAGGAGCGAGCAAACTTGACAAGACAAAATCATGAACTGAGGATGGAAAATATGAGGTTGCAAAGAAGGAGATCTAGAAGTAGCGTGAGATCAAGTTCTAGATCGAACAGAGAAGAAAGAAGGAGAGTTTTACCAACAGAAGTCCGGGAAGAAACACAAAATCCGAATACAGAGTATGGCGAGAGAACCTGGGAAATAGAAGATCGTTATATTCCTCACTAAAATCTTCAAAATGAGCGAAATAGGGAAAATCAAGAAAACATGCAACCTCCAAGGGGCCGAATGACCCAATTTCTTGAAGGAAGAATAATCCTGCACGGGAGAGAAGAATTGAGAAGAAACCGAGAGATCGAGGATGACATTGAGAGACACTACATTGAACAAGCGCGACTAGCTCATGAAGAGAAAGAATAAGAGCAGAAATGGAAAATCAAGAGATGGAAGAAGCAATCCCAAGAGAATAACCATGACAACCGCGAGAGAAGGAGGAACAAAAACCGTACCAATAGAAATATTAACGAACAGTATGAGAGGGTGCAGATGATGAGAGCTGAGAGGCAACCAAGAAGAGAGAACAACCGATATAATGGCGTGCGAATTAACGAAAGAGACGAAGAAGAGCGTCGCGAGGAGAGAAGAGGAGAAAATAATGAGCAGGAAGGTCAAAATAGGCACGAGCGAAGAAGGAGAGAAGCAGAGCTAAAAAGACCAGTAGAAACAAATTCTGAGGCAAATGAACAAATCTTAAGAGAACTAGCTGAAATGAGAGGATTACTGAATAATAGAAGGGAAGGAGGAAGGAGACAACTGGACGAAGCCATCGCAGAGCCGCGAAGAACCCCTTCACGCTAGAAGTACAGATGGGAGGAATACCTCCTAAGTGCAATCTACCTGCATTAACCAACATCTTTGATGGAACAACTGTCTTGATACAACATATTAAAGCTTACATGAGATGTATGTTACAATGGGAGAATCATGATGCCATATTATGCAAATATTTCGCGGCAAGCTTAATAGGAGAAGCACTAAAATGGTTTGAAGGTCCCACAAGGAACACAATCACATCATTCAATCATTTACAAGCCACATTCCCCGGAGCATACATAAGTAACAACTCTTCGCGACCAGGTATTGAAGATGTATTTGGGTTGAAACAAAGGATTGGCGAGAGTTTAAGACAGGTTGACAAGAAGATGGAGGACCATGTGTAGCGAAATGGCAGACAGGTTGAGAGAGATATCTCATACTCTCATTTGTGAATGCTCTCTTTGCGACTAACTTGTTGTACATTCAAATTTTTAGAGTCAAAAATACAATCACAATGGCAGAACTGCGAGAATTACAGGAAGAATATATTGCCTTAGAAGAAAGACAAAATGAAATGAATTCTTATCCAAATCGCGAACACAAGCTCTAATGCCGCAACGCAAGTTTGTTACCTCAATTCATAAATACAAAATGGGCGAGCACTTCGCAAGGACAACAGGCAAGGAGAGCTGATGAGGGACAGCAGAAGGTAGTAGCCATGGAAGCCACGATCAAGAAGAGTTTGAACGTGAAAGGAACTATTACAACCGTAATGCAATAATAAGATTCAGAGGCTAGATCATGTGCAAGAAACTTATGGTGGACGAAGGCAAAATAACCGTGGAGGGCAGAGAAGTCATAGAACAAGATGGGAATGATTAAGATGCCTCCATTGAATGCTAGCGTTGAAATGATTTGGGAAGCTATACTTGTGATGGAAAATGTACCAAAGACTGTTGGAATGTTGGAATGGAACCACCGCCAAAGCGATAGAAGTCATGAGTTTTGTTCTTACCATCGCTCCCATGGGCATCAAACAAACGATTGTAGAAACATAAAGAGAATTATTCTCGTGGATGATTGATCAGGGGGAAGCTGAATCACTTTCTAAGGGGAGAAGAAACAAGTCGACATTACCACCACTCACCAGAGATGCCACAAATGTGTCGGCAAGGGAAAAGAAACATTTGTGATAGAAGTAGGAACAAAAGCTAAGAATTTGAATGCAACTCTATCGTCCATTCCTATCGCACCATCGAGGATTTTCATGACAGCGTGCTTAGTAGAGTCTTCTTAGAGATGCTAATGATAAGGAAATAATGAGCCTCAAGAACGACGCATTAGAAAAGTGGCAGTTGAAGACTATTTCTTTCTCTGCAGATATGAAGTACCAAAAGGAAGAGACACACGATAGCCCGTTGGTTGTAAAACTAGAGATTAACCCGAAACCAAACATGGAGAAGATGATGAGGCGTGCTTGTTGGGCGATCAACCGAATTCTAATCGACACTGGAAGTTCGGTGAATATTCTCTTCTACCATACTTACAAGACGATGGGCGGAAAAGATGAGGATTTAATTCCCTCGACATACAAGATATATGGCTTTAACGGCACTGCAAACAAACCAAAAGGAGAGGTTCACATGAGAATACCTCTACAAGGATTATCCACTGATATTTTATTCTGTGTGGTTGATGTGGAATCTCCATACAATGCGCTGATTGGGAGGCCATGGCTTCATGAAATTTTAGGAGTCGCGTCAACATATCATCAATGTATTAAATTCCCACATCCAAACGGCATTGGTATCATACAGGGAGATTGGAAGGAGTCGCAACAAATGCCATGAGGTTGATATAGAAAATCACAAGAAAGAAGTGCCAAAAGAAAGGGTTGGAAGCAACATGAGAAATGAACAGAGAAAGGAAAAAACGATGGTAGATGCTATAGAACCGAGGGTAACATACCCCGCGAGGTGAATACTTAGGGACAGGCCAATATTATAACAATGAAGAAGCAAAAGATATGCGGAACAAAAAGGCATAAGAAGTGAATAATCAATAACAAACAGGATGCAAAGTAATAAATGAAGTAATGATGTGCGAGAATCTCGCAGCCAAGAGTAAAATGAGAATACGACTAAGAAAGAAAAGTGAAATACAACAAGTGAAATGAATCGTGCGAATACTTCGCAAACAAATATCAAATAAATAATGAGACATGAATGATTGAATGATTTAACAAATATAAATGCGCAAATGAATGGGACGAACCTTTATGGCGTACACCCTAGTTCGCGAATAACATTTCGTAAGAGGCAAATGTAAGACCTAAAGTGCGTCATATAAGGGGGTATCTCTCGCCGTGGTTCAAAAGGTTACACCGCTCCCGAAACCCGAACCATGAAAATTTGGGGCCCATGAAAGCCTATCCTAAGAGGTACCTTGGATTCCCAACTATATATGTAGGTTATACCCGGTTGGGCGACCGAGGTCTCTTCCTAGGAGTCGTTGTATGCTCAAGGCGCCGAGGTACACGGTTGAGCCAGAGTGCCCGGGATGGATGAACCTACCCCGCCATTCTTGGCAAGTCTTGGCATGCGTTGCACTCGCCCGAAGAAAACTCCACTTAGGGTGCAGTCTCGTAACCATAAACCCTATAGGTATAAGGGATAAGAGGTGCGAAAACAATCAAGTTGTTGTTAAGACCGGATGGGAGGAGCTAGTCTTGTATGGCCGATGTTTCGCCTCCTTGAAGGGGCAACCTGGGAGATGATAAGGGCGGTGCTCTCCATTAGGGGGTGCCAAAACAGACGCAAATGTCATGAGGCTTTGTTTTCGCAAGGAGACTTAGGCTTGTCATATTTGTGCAAATGATCTGCAGAGGCAATAATACTAACGCGAGGTAAGGCGAGATCAATGGGTCTTTACATGAAAGTGTACGGACGTCCCGCGATTTCGTCGCATTTATCATCAATGTCATGGGGCTTTATGTTCGCAAGGATATCTAGGCCTCGTCATATTGTCGCAACTAAAGCATCCCCGCAGAGGCAAAAATACTTGGAAAATGATAAGGCAAGATCAATGGGTCTTTACACGCAAGTGTAAAGACGTCCCGCGATTTTGTCGCCATAAAAGGTGGCAGGGGAGGACCTCTAATTAGGAGGTCTAACTCGGAAGACCACACAAAAATGATAAGGCAGGGTCAATGAGCCATCACATGAAAATGTAAAGGCGGTCTGTGATGAGTGCCAAATAGTGCATATTTATACATCTTTTTATTGGCATTTTACTCATCTTTTGCGCTTATAAATCGATATTTTCCCATATCTCGTATTTTCCTTGTTTTCAAGAATAAATATTTTGTATTAATTAATTTTGTGTTTTAGGTAATAAATAAAGCTCGGAGAATTTGAGGAGCCAAAGAGCAAAGAATTGGAGTCGAGCATCTATGGAGCAGGATAGCCAAAGCTCCGAAATCAGTTGCAACCCAACAAGGAAGACATGGGCTAGAGCTACCCCGCGACCCGGATCCGAGCCCGCTCACTCGAGCCGTCAAGATCTCGCCCGGCTACATCCAATCTGGCCGCTCCATCGCTTACATCTATCTCTCGATGATCCCGTCATAACACCAGATCACACCGAGACCGGCTACCATTCTCGTCCGCTCGTGATCTTCCTAATTAAATCCTACGCTCACGAGGCATTCCCATCAAACTCGCTGCGCCGCCTCACAACGAAATCCCTAACCCTATACTACCCTTTCGACCGAACCCTATTCTTCTCTTCCATTTCTCTTTCTTCTTCACCCGATCTCTCCGCAGAAACCATCCCCTCCTCTCCGACCAAACCATGTTGCAGAGCCGCCCGCACCTTCTTCTTCTCCATACCCCGACACGTAAACAACCGCACCACCTCCTACTCTACCTCTTTAGCTCTTATTTTCTCTCTCTCTTAGCTTCGCAACCCTAGAAGCTAACTTAGAGAAGATAAGAACTAGGTTAGGTCACAACAACCATGCATGGCGTCTCTCGAGGCGATTAGATGGGAAGAGGGGAGCGAATCTGAGTATGGGTTCGATGTATTTTCAATTAATTGTTATTTTAAATGAATTAGGGTTAGATATTTGGGGATACTTGGGCATGTATAAATAGGGAGGAGGAGAGAGTGAAATTGGTATGCCTGGGCTAGCTGTGAGCGTCGATTTAGTTGTAATTTGTATTTCTTTTGTTATTAAATTATGTTCTAAGTAATTAACTAGGGTGTTGTTGAAACCCCTAATCTTATGTCAAGTAGTTAGCCTTTGGATTCATTTATGCACTCTATAACATGATTAGGGTTAGTAGTTAATTGTAAGCTTTTGACTGTGATGGAGTGTACCGTAAGAAGACACTCCATACTAGGGGGAGATAGTGAATCGCTGATGGATATCCACCTAGACCTTCATGTGAAGGCTCAAGAGCATAACCATAGGAAAATTGCTTTAGCATAAGGTTGGAGGGTGAATGCAATCACCCTAGTGCCCTTCCATTAGCTATAATCCGTAGTTTGTTTGTTCTTGTTATGTTCTAATTACATTTACAGGGGTGTTTTGATGAAACCCTGAATTTCATGACAAGCATGTTTAGTTTAGGTTTGATTCTTATTGTTCTATAAATGTTGGGACTAGTAATTGATTAATGAAACTTATGACCTCGTGATGAGTCAGTCTTGTAAGAAGACAGCTCATACTAGGGGGGAGTTAGTGGATTTAGTTAAGTGAAAACATAGTTTTGAGCTTTCATGGAAAGATGCTTAAATTACGGCCTACGGGTTATACCGCAAGTGCACGGCGTCTATTGGAGACGCTAGCACGGTCGATCCCACAAGGACTAGGGTGTGCCTAAGTATGATCTATGGCTTTCTTAACTGAATTCTAAGGTGATTATGTAACACAATATTGGTTGTCGAAGCGACTGAAGTTGAAATGTGACACTAAACTAAGGCAAGAATGAATTATAAACAAGTCAGTTATACTGTGGGTGGTGAATCCACCTCTAATCTTATGTTAAAGCAACACAATATCTCATTGTGTCATGTACCTTCCTTTGAAGGTCTCGGATGATTAATTACTTAACTAACTCCTTCATTCTCCCCTAGTATAGAGTGTCTTCGACAAGACACTCTATCACAAGATCATTCTAGTGTTAGCTAACTAATTCCTCCTAAGGCAATTGAACCGATATCACTAATGCATTCCTAGTATGGCCTGTCTTTTTATAGTACAAACCATCACAAATTCATTTGATCCAAACAAAGATGCAATTACCCATCTCCATTAAGCATAACAAGACACAGATTTTGACATGAGTTACTCAACATAAACATCAGGGTTTCCTCAAACACCCCGGAAATGAAATTAAAACATTACAAGATAAAATTGAACACAAATAAACTAAGGTGACAAACTCTCGGCTAATCCAAAGGCGTACTCGAATTCATGTTCTCCCTCTTCTATTTATACATGCAACAATTTCCCAAAAAACTCGACAAACCCTAATTTTCTTTAAAATAAAAATTAACTTAAAAACTCTCACCCACGTCTCGAATCTGCTATCTCTTCTTCTCATGCGGCTCGTGAAGTCCATGTCAAGTTGGTGAAACCCTAGCTTCACTGTCTCCACTCCTAGCTTCTACCATAACCTAGAAGCTATAGATGGAGAAAGTGTGAAACAAGGGTGGCGAAGGTGGTAAGTCGATGATAGTTGTTGGGATGATGGCGACAGGAGGGTGGGTTGGTGGAAGAGCAGAGCTCCGCTCCGAGATGGAGACGGAGAGAGCAGAGGTTGCAGAGAGGTATGGTAGATGAAAGAGAAGAAGAAAATAGGAATGGGTCAAATCGATGGGGGTAATAGGTGTAGGGGTGATGTGGTGTGAGGCAGGGACGGCGAGTTTGATGGGAATGGCCTAGCGAGCGTGGATGGAGCCGATGGAGATCCGAACGGCCGAGGTTGGTAGCTTGCTCGTAGCGATTTGGTGAAACGGGAGCATCGGTCTTTGATGGAATGGAGGCAAAACCGTTGGATGCGGGAGGGGAAGATCTCGAACGCTGGACCGGGGATGGATGGACTCGGATCCGGTCGCGGTCGAGGTCTAGCTCAAGCCCATGTCTTGTAGATGGGTTGCTACTTGTCAAGGTAACCGTTGCGCGCGGCTTTGGCTTTCTCGCTCCATAGATGCTCGACTCCACTTCTTCGCTCTTTGACTCCTCAAATTCTCCGAACTTTATTTATTACCTAAAAACACAAAATTAATTAATACAAATATTTATTCTTGAAAACAAAGAAAACATGGGGAATGGGATAATATCCGATTTCTAAGCGCAAAAGATGAGTAAAATGCCAATAAAAAGGTGTATAAATATGCACTATTTGGCACTCATCAAATACCCCCAAACCCGAATTTTACTTGTCCTCAAGTGAAACAAAATGAAGAAATCCTAACTATACCCCTGTCGCAGTCTCTCGAATGCATTTAGCGTATGCACTAAGCCTTTAAACCCCTAGGTGTCCCTAGTGGACGAGTTGTAGTCTCGTGAGGGTTTACAAGAGGTGTACCCACAAAACCTTCTCCAACTTCGAGTGTAAAAGAGTCTCAAGCCTCCAAGAAGCTATGAGGACATAGAGTTTCTCGCATGCTAGTAATGTGGTTAGAACTATCGAAGAACGCATTCTCATCCTTAAGTGCCGAGCGAGAAGTAACCATACCATATGAAAGAATCTCGGATTCGATTGTGATCATAAGCCTCGACTTCGCCTCACCATTAAGGTTTTATGATAATTGCACTCAAAAAGATTGCTTTTTTAGTCTCTCATGTGTGCAGCAGGAATAAAGAGAGAAATCCCGCACACGTTGTAGGTAAGAAGGATAACCTTCCTAAATAAAATCTGAGACTCCACAAAAGTGTGGACAAAAAGAATCTTTTTCCGATGATCTCTAAGAAATCAATCATTAGCAAAGGTGGGAGTACTCACTCACTTCTCACCCGGATCGCAATTAACATCAATCTCTCATAAGAAACCATAGAAACGCCTTCAATCTTCTGTCTTGGTTTCAACCCGGCTGATGACGAACTTCTGAACTTTACAAAAACTTGAAATTTTTTTTTTTTTTTTTTTTTTTTTTTTAAGTACATGAAACGAAAATAATAACACAAATTTTTTTTTTTTTTTTTTTTTTTTTTTTTTTTTTTTTATTATTTTTTTTTTTTATTTTTTTATCTAAGTTAAAATAAAACGATAAACTCAATTTTTCGTAAACTTCATTAATTCTCATTTTTCTTTTCCTTGTTTTGTTGCACATAAACCTTGGGACTATATCAATTTTTCTTTCCATATTCTCGATTCTCGCTCCGGTTCTTGATTTATGATGTGTTTCTATGGGTCTTGCCGATTGAGAGAGAGAATGATGCTAACTACAAATCGGTATTTAGAAGGAGTTTTCATCTTTAGATGTCACCCTCATGATTGACGGAATTAGCACTCAAAAAGATCAAAAAGTAGTCTTTGAAAGTGGTGCGAAGTTGGGTAGCTCACCATTCCTACCCTGAATTGACGTACGGTGACACACTTCTAAAAGCTTTTCTAGAAAGTCACAAAGAGTGAAGGTCGGGGTACCTTTCTTGATGTAAAATGGGTAGTCTCCACTATGGTTGATCACAATTCTACTAGAATATCTAAATAAAGACCTAATTCGCCTCCCAAGATGGTTAAATCCAACTTTAACGCTCTAATCAACTAAGGAACCCGATTGCGTTCTCCGTACTTCCAATTTCTCGTTATTTCGGTCAGAATCTCTATGTAAACATAGCTAAAAGCATGCTAGTGACTCTAAAATCTCTAAAGTTGGAGGTTTTACAAAAAAGAGTTTTTTTTTTTTTTTTTTTTTTTTTTTTTTTTTTTTTTTTTTTTGAAAATAAAAGGTGAAATAAAAGACTAAAAACTCTAAATGCAAAAATATGCAAATGTACCCCAAACCTAAATCAAACATTGTCCTCAATGTGTCACAGATAGAAAAATTTAAACAATCACGTACCACGAGAACTATGTCGATAAGATAAAAAAGGAAGAGATTAATGGGATGTCGAAGGGAGGAGTACGGTTGAGCTTCATTCGTCAGGCTAGAATCCAATATTCTCAACGGAGATCATATCGGATTAGCATAATATATGTGCAAGAAGACTCAACCAAATCAAGAAAAGAAAATTTAACAAGTCCTACTGGATTATATACAAAAATTCACCGTAAACTAACAATCTAAAGAGTTGAGGATCAACCCAATAGACGATATGTACACACATTAACAAATTTTACACAAATATAATATGAGAGTGCACGTAAGACTGCAAATGGGAATGAGTTTCCCCAAACCTAAACTTGTGAACGGGTGTGTTTGTGAGAACAAAATCTTGCAATTTTAAAGGTACATCATGCAAAAAAGGTCTAACTCAAAATGAGTTTTGCTAATTACAGTGTATATACACATTCCAACTGTGGCTCCTTAAGAGTGTTATACTTTGATGCAAAATAGTCCAAGAGGACTTGGGAAGCACAAAGTTCTAGGCCTAAGTTAGGCATTTTCGTAAAAGTTGGTTTTGCAATTTTGTGACAAACTACACCTAGGTTTGGTGGAGGAGTTTCAATTTGTGACTCGGGAGAGAGGTTAGGTACATCTACGTTATTTTCATGTATCAAATCATTTGCACCGTCACACTCTTTCCTAAGGTCGAGTGGGTAAATCATGGTCTTTCTCACGGGCAATTCATCAATTCCCATGTCAAATTCATCGAGGAGACAACATATTGCGACATGGGCGAGGGAATCGGATACGTAAATAATATTATGATCCAAAAGAACATTAGTGTCAACGAAGATTCATCCTTTCCTAAGTCACAAACAAGTTGTGAAGCATGCTCACATTCACCAAGAATTTCACAAAACTAAGCTCATAGTTAAGATCACATTTATGAATGTTAGAAGAAGTATCATTCATAGGGTTCACAAGAGGCGCATAACGCCTCTCGAACCAAAAGATTCCATCATATTTTCAAGATGCACATGCTCTTCTAACATATCATATTCATCATCATCATCATCATAGCAAAAATTCATCTCTCCATTCAAAATTGTAGCATTTCTAGTGTACTCATTTACCTCTAGATTAGGTTCATATTCGATATGGTTGTACAAAATGTTCACTAGAGAAGGGATGCTCGACATGTTGCTATGTGGATGGTCATGCATTGCATTCATTTCAAGCCTAGCATTTTGCTCCATGAGTGTGTCCATTAGTGATTGCAAACTAGGAGTTGGGGAGTATAAAATTGTTCATCTCCCCACCGTGGTGAATGATGCATGTGTGCGGAGTTGATTATGGTCCCAATAGTCACTTCTAGACACTTCGTACGTTGGATTATCATGGTTTTCCTAGACTGTCTAAAAGCATGCAAAATATAACAAGACTGAAGGGTGGTCTAAGCCACCACATAAGGTGCAAGCATGCATTTCATTTTGCCTAGAAAACTAGATTCGACGGTTGCTTTTCTAAAGCGGTTAGTTTCTCTAATTGATCTAAAAGTGATGATCGGGTATGAGAAAATTGTTCATTTTCAACCCGTGGTGGATGATGTATGTGATCATAATGATTAGGGTATGTGAGATTAGGGCCCCGAGCAGGTGCCCATAAAATTCCCTAAAGTCACTATGGTATGGGTGTTCATCTTGTGAAAGATGCCCGTAGTTTAGCTCTCTTAAGGGATTTATTTGTTCCATCCCCAGATGCACCAATATCCTGACATGATTTAGCTCTCAAATTGAACTCACAATCTGATTTGGTTTTGGTGGGATTGGTTTGGTTTATTGGGTTTCATTTGGTTTTGTTGGGTTTTGGTTTATTGGGTTAGTTTGGTTTATGTGGGCTTGTTGTTTGGTTTTTGTGGGAAGCTTGGTTTTGTTGGGATTGATTTTGGTTTTTTGTTGGGAAAGTACAGCCCAGTGAACTGTGGGCTCAGTTTTGTTTAGGCCCAGCAGTGTGGCTTATGTGGTTGTGCAAAGCCTAGTGGACAGTGGGCTCAGCTTAGGCAGAAGCGGCCCAGATGGTCTGGCCCAGAAGTAGAGGTTCTAGCCTAGATGGTCTGGGCTCAGATGGGTGATGTGCAGCCCAGTGTACTGTGGGCTTTGTTTGTGTAGACAGCCCACAAACTCAGGTTTCGTGGGCTTCAGATTTGGTTTAAGCCCAGCAGTGTGGCTTATGTTAGCCCAGATTCAGTTAGCCCAGCTGATGTTCAGCCCAACAGATGTGGGTTTAGCTAGCCCAGGTTGGGTTCAATGAGCCCAACTTATGAAATCGATTCAACTCGGTGAATCGCTGAGTTAGGATTGACTCAGCGATTTAGGGAGTCAACTCAACTCGGCAGGTTCAACTCGGTGAACAGTACCAGTTCACTCACTCAGCTCTCCACTCAGACTTTTACTCAGCTGAGTCAAAGTTTTCTATTCAGCCCTCACTGCAAATGCACCCCCAAAGCATGCAACATATAACAGGTTGGTAGTAGTTGTTCACAAACAAGGATGCTCAGGCTTACACAACACAAGTGAGCTTATGCTCAGGGTTTGGCTCACAGGTCTCAGCAGGTTGACAGGGTCACAAGATGATGAACAATGTTTCAGCAATTTTAACAGCACAGATCACCTTAACACACAGACTTCAGGGAGCTGGAGTTAGATTGCACAACAACTTATACAAACAGCACAGCTCGATTATCACAACTCACAACTCATTTAAATACCAACTGATTCACACACAATTAGCTCACAGACCACTCAGAGCATGCACAAATTGAAAATTGGCAGGTACCAAGGCTAGTAAGATTCACAAATGCACAGTTTAGTGCTAGTTGGGCTATCCTCCTATGCGCAGTTCAGGCGCAACTGTGACAGGGTAGTGTTTGTGCACATGAACACAACAGGTCAGCACACAGACATGGCGGGGCCACTCACCTGAAGTGCAGGAGTTGCTCAGCAGTTTTTCAAAACCCAAGTTTTTCTCCTTCCACTCCTTGGGCTTGCTCAGCCGAGGGTATGAGTACCTGATTACTCAAGGGAGAAGATCAGTTCACGTAAATGTACAGGTGAAGCAATTGATTTGAATACTTACACTGGCGCATGCATTTTGGACTGACAGGGAAGCAAGGGAGCAAGAGAGCTTGACTGAAACAGTGTCAAAGCCAAGGTGCTCTTGAACTGAGATGCAAGGAAACAAGAAGCTACAAAAACTGAGATGAACTGAGATGCAAACAATGATGCAAACAATGATGAACTGAGATGCAAAACAAGGGAGAACAATTAAATTACACTAATGCAGGGTTAAAAATTAACTATAAAGGTGGTTATATACAGGGAGAGAGAGAAATCAGTTAAGCAAGAACAATAATCACACAGGGCACACACCAAGTCCCCGGCAGCGGCGCCAAAAACTTGGTAGGCCTTTAAAGATGTATAAAATGAAGCCTACTTGTGATAACCGCAAGTGCACGGCGTCTATCGAAGACGCGGCAAGTACGGGTCGATCCCACAAGGACTTGTGTGTGCCTAAGTATGATCTATGGCTTTCTTACTTGAATTCTAAGGTGATTATGTAGCACAAAAGTTGATTGTCGAAGCGACTGAGATTATGTGAGTTGTGACAGTGAACTAAACTAAGGTAATAAAAGCAAACTGTAAAGCACAGGGGTGGTTGATTCCACCACCTGACCTCATGTGCAAGCAGTCAAACTTAAGCCAAATTCTTGAGCTTTCCATGAAAGCTCAAAACTATGTTTTCACTTAACTAAATCCACTAACTCCCCCCTAGTATGAGCTGTCTTCTTACAGTACAGCTCATCACAGGGTCATAAGTTTCATTAATCAATTACTAGTCCCAACATTTATAGAACAATAAGAATCAAACCTAAACTAAACATGCTTGTCATGAAATTCAGGGGTTTCATCAAAACACCCCTGTAAATGTAATTAGAACATAACAAGAACAAACAAACTACAGATTATAGCTAATGGAAGGGCACTAGGGTGATTGCATTCACCCTCCAACCTTATGCTAAAGCAATTTTCCTATGGTTATGCTCTTGAGCCTTCACATGAAGGTCTCAGGTGGATATCCATCAACTGATTCACTATCTCCCCCTAGTATGGAGTGTCTTCTTACAGTACACTCCATCACAGGGTCAAAAGCTTACAATTAACTACTAACCCTAATCATGTTATAGAGCTGCATAAATGAATCCAAAGGCTAACTACTTGACATAAGATTAGGGGTTTCAACAACACCCTAGTTAATTACTTAGAACATAATTTAATAACAAGAAATACAAATTACAACTAAATCGACGCTCTGGCTAGCCCAGGCATACCAATTTCACTCTCTCCTCCTCCTATTTATACATGCCCAAGTATCCCCAAATATCTAACCCTAATTCATTTAAAATAACAATTAATTGAAAATACATCGAACCCATACTCTGAATTCGCTCCCTCTTCTGTCTAATCGCCTCAGAGACGCCATGCATGGTTGTTGTGACCTAACCCTAGTTCTTATCTTCTCTAAGTTAGCTTCTAGGGTTGCAGAAGCTAAGAGAGAGAAAATAAGAGCTAAAGAGGTAGAGTAGGAGGTGGTGCGGTTGTTTCTGTGTCAGGGTATGGAGAAGAAGAAGGTGCAGGCGGCTCTGCAACATGGTTTGGTCGGAGAGGAGGGGGATGGTTTCTGCAGAGATCGGGTGGAGAAGAAAGAGAAATGGAAGAGAAGAATAGGGTTCGGTCGAAAGGGTAGTATAGGGTTAGGGATTTCGTTGTGAGGCAGGCGCAGCAGAGTTTGATGGGAATGCCTCAGCGAGCGTAGGATTTAGCTGGGAAGATCTGAACGGACGAGAATGGTAGCCGGTCTCGGTGTGATCTGGTGTTGTACGGGATCATCGAGAGATAGATGTAAGCGATGGAGCGACCGTTGGATGTAGCCGGGCGAGATCTTGACGGCTCAGAGTGAGCGGGCTCGGATCCGGGTCGTGGGTAGCTCTAGCCCATGTCTTCCTTGTTGGGTTGCAACCGATTGATTCGCGTGCTTTGGCTATCTATCCCATAGATGCTCGACTCAATTCTTTGCTCTTTGGCTCCTCAAATTCTCCGAGCTTTATTTATTACCTAAAAACACAAAATTAATTAATACAAATATTTATTCTTGAAAACAAGGAAAATACAGAATATGGGAAAATATCTGATTTATAAGCGCAAAGATGAGTAAAATGCCAATAAAAAGATGTATAAATATGCACTATTTGGCACTCATCAAATACCCCCAAACCTGAATTTTACTTGTCCTCAAGTGAAACAAAAATAAGAAATCCTAACTATACCACCGTCGTAGGTCTCTCGAATGCATTTAGCGTATGCACTAAGCCTTTAAACCCCTAGGTGTCCCTAGTGGACGAGTTGTAGTCTCGTGAGGGTTTACAAGAGGTGTACCCACAAAACCTACTCCAACTTCGAGTGTAAAAGAGTCTCAAGCCTCCAAGAAGCTATGAGGACATAGAGTTTCGCATGCTAGAATGTAAGTTAGAACTATCGAAGAACGCATTCTCATCCTTAAGTGCTTTGAGCGAGAAGTAACCATACCATATGAAAGAATTCGGGTTCGATTGTGATCATAAGTCTCAACTTCTCGCCTCACCATTAGGGTTTTATGATAATTGCACTCAAAAGATCGCTTTTTAGTCTCTCATGTGTGCGACAGAATAAAGAGAGAAATCCCGCACACGTTGTAGGTAAGAAGGATAACCTTCCGAAATAAAAATCTGGAGACTCCACGAAATGTGGACAAAAAGAATCTTTTTCTGATGATCTCTAAGAAAGGAAATCAACCATTAGCAAGGGTGGGAGTACTCACTCACTTCTCACCCGATCGGCAATTAACATCAATCTCTCATAAGAAACCATAGAAACGTCTTCAATCTTTCGGTCTTCGGTCTTCGTCTTCAACTATTGATGACGAACTTCTGAACTTCACAAAAACTTAATAATTTTTTTTTTTTTTTTTTTTTTTTTTTTTTTTTTTTAACTTTGTGGTAACTAGACACAGAAAATAAACTAAAATTTTTTTTTTTTTTTTTTTTTTTTTTTTTTTTTTTTTCAACTTCATTAATTCTCATCTTATTTTCTTTTCTTTGTTGCACATAAACCTTGGACTATATCAATTTTTCTTTCAATATTCGATTCTCGTCTCCGGTTGCCGACGATGATGTGTTTCTATGGGTCTTGGCTGATTGAGAGAGAGAGATGCTAACGCAAATCGATATTTAGAAGGAGTTTTCATCTTTAGACGTCACCCTCATGATTGACTAATTAGCACTCAAAAGATCAAAAGTAGTGCCGAAAGTGGTGCGAAGTTGGGTAGCTCACCATTCCTACCCTAATTGACGTCGGTGACACACACTCTAAAAAGCTTTTCTAGAAAGTCACAAAGAGTGAAGGTCGGTACTCGCTTGATGTAAAATAGGTAGTCTCCACTATGGTTGATCACAATTCTACTACCGAATATCTAAACAAAGACCCTAATTCGCCCTCCCGCATGGTTAAATCCAACTTTAACGCTCTAATCAACTAAGGAACCCGATTGTGTTCTCCTAAGTACTTCCAATTCGTTATTTCTATCGATTCTCTATGTAAACATAGCTAGAAGCATGCTAGTGACTCTAAAATCTCTAAAAGTTGGAGGTTTTTATTTGCAAAAAGTTTTTGATTGATTAAGATAAAAGGTGAAATAAAAGACTAAAAACTCTAAATGCAAATGCACCCCCAAACCTAAATCAAACATTGTCCTCAATGTGTCTACATATAGAAAAAATTTAAACAAATCACATACCAAGAGAACTATGCCGATAAGAGAAAAGGGAAGAGATTACCTATGATGTCGGCGGGAGCAAGGTTGAGCTTCGTTAATCAAGGCAAAATCCAACATTCTCAAAGTGGTGATCATATCGGATTAGCACAAAAATGCACAAGAAGACTCAACCGATTCAAGAAAAGAAAAATTTAACAAGTCCTACTCGGATTATATACAAAAATTCACCATAAACTAACAATCGAAAGAGTTGAGGATCAACCCAATAGAAAATATATACAAACATCAAATGACTTTACACAGATATAACAAGAGAGTGCAAGTAAGACTCACAGATGAAGGAGTTTCCCAAACCTAAATTTGTGAACTAGTGTGTTTGTGAGAACAAAATCTTGCAATTTGAAAGGTACATCATGCAAAAGGTCTAACTCAAAATGAGTTTTGCTAATTACAAAGCATATACACATTCCAACCGTGGCTCCTTAAGAGTGTTATACTTTGATGCAAAATAGTCCAAGAGGACTTGGGAAGCACAAAGTTCTAGGCCTAAGTTAGGCATTTTCGTAAAAGTTGGTTTTGCAATTTTGTGACAAACTACACCTAGGTTTGGTGGAGGAGTATCAATTTGTGACTCGGGAGAGGTTAGGTACATCTAAGTTGTTTTCATTTTTAAAATCATTTGTACCATCACACACTTTCCCAAAGTCAAAAGAGGGTAAATCATGTTCACTTTCACAGGATAATTCCACAGGATCCATATCAACATCACATGCATGAATATCAGAAGAAGAAGCATCATTCATAGGGTTCACAGAAGGGACATTTACCGCTCCGAACCTAAAGATTCTACTACATTTTCAAAAATACACATGCTCTTCATATTCATCATCATCGTCATCATCATAGCAAGAATTCATCTCTCCATTCAAAATTGTAGTATTTTTTAGTGTACTCATCTACCTCTAGATTAGGTTCATGTTCAATGTTAAGTGCATGAGTAAGACTAGAAACACTATTTTCAATCCTATCAGCTTTGTAATTCTATCCGGTGAAGAATCATTTTGAGTTTTTCTATTGAAGGAGAGTTTTCACTAGTGGGTATGCATTCCTCATATGGATATTCATTGTATGGTTGTGCATGAGGTTTACTAGAGAAGGGAAATTCGGACATGTTGCTATATGGATGGTCATGCATTGCATTCATTTCAAGCCTAGCATTTTGCTCCATGAGTGTATCCATTATTGATTGCAAACTAGGAGTTGGGGGAGTATAAAATTGTTCATCTCCCCATTGTGGTGAATGATGCATGTGTGCAAAAAAGTTGATTATGGTCCCAATAGTCACTTCTAGACACTTCGTACATTGGATTATCATGGTTTTCCCTAGATCTGTCTAAAAGCATGCAAAATATAACAATATTCAAGCAGGTGGTCTAAGCCACCACATAAGGTGCAAGCATGCATTTCATATTGCCTAGAAAACCAGATTCGACAGTTGCCTTTCTTACATACAGATTGCCTATCTAAAGCAGATAGTCGAGCTTCTAAAAGTGATGACTGGGTATGAGACAATTGTTCATTTTCAACCCGTGGTGGATGATGTATGTGATCATAATGATTAGGTATGTGAGATTAGGGCCCCGAGCAGCCCATAAAATTCCCTAAAGTCACTATGGTATGGGTGTTCATCTTGTGAAAGATGCCCGTAAGCAAGCTCTCTAAGGGATTTATTTGTTCCATCCCCAGATGCAGACCAATATCCTGACATGATTTAGCTCTCAAATTGAACTCACAATCTAATTTTGGTTTTGGTGGGATTGGTTTGGTTTATTGGGTTTCATTTGGTTTTGATGGGATTCATTTGGTTTTGTTGGGAGCTTTGGTTTATGTGGGAAGCCCAAGTTGTTGTGGGCTCAATTTGGTTTTGGTTTGTTTGGGATTTGTTGTTTGAAGCCCAGGATTTGTGAAAACAGAACAGCCCAGGTTTGTGTAAAGCCTAGTGGAACTGTGGGCTCAGTTAAAGCAGCCCAGTTCACAGTTTGGTTGATTGTGGGTTAGCCCAGTTGTGCAGGCTTGCAATGTGTGCAGACAGCCCAGCAGTCTATGGGCTCGGTTTGGTTGCAGCCCAGGTTTGATTCAGTTAGGTGGGCTAGCTGTGTGTAGAGCTCAGCTTTGGGGTCAGTCAGCCCAGCAGTGAAGGCTAAGTGAGGTGGCCTGAAGGTTGGTTATGTGGGCTTTGTTTGGGTACAGAGCCCAGGTTTAGTGAATGCACAGGCCACACAAAAATGCTCAGGCCACACAATAACTTGGTTTTCACAGGGTAAAAACTTGTTTCAACACAATGGTGGCTCACAGGTATGCTCTGAGATGCAAAGGCAAACAACAGAGGTAGTTTAAGCACAGCACAATTCTAAGTGCAACTCACAGATGAACAGGGCAGCTCAAATGTAGATTTTCAGCTTCCCAGATGCAACAGGTTTGACAGGGTTGAGTATGCACAATCTTAACAGCTTATGTGAGCACAATTTTAACCTTGACTGGTTGAGTATGCACAAGAATGGAGGGTGTGTGGCATCAACTCACTTAGTTGATGTCACTTGAGCCTTCAGTCAACTTGGCTATCCAAGTGGTGGCTCAAACAAGATTTCCCAGGGTTTGTTAAGCTAGCTGAAACTCAGGGCTTTAACAGGTTTGCACAAATATGCAGGCTTAAAAACACAAAGCACAGGGCTGGTTGAAGAGGTTCAACAGGGTCTGTTGACCCTTTTGGTTTTCAATGGGCTTGCAGGTTTAATATGCACAGAGCAATGCTCACAAGCAAAGGTTCACAGGTCTAGCAATAGCTCATGCAAGGGGTTATGCTCAGGTTGGTTATCTAAGTTCAAGCTCAAATCGCAGCTACAGGGCACTGCAGATAAGGACAGGGCAGATGGCTCCCTAGAACAATGCACTAGGCACAAGGCATTCAGGGGATGTTTTAGGCTTACCTCACTCTCAAAGCAATGCAAGGGTCAATTATGGTTCAATCACAGGCTAAGCTCAAGCTTGAGCTTTTCCTTGCCTTCCTTTGGTTGCTCAGCAGCAGCAGCAGCCAAGCATCAGCAGCACAGGTAGAATGCACCTGAATTGTGCTCAGAGTTTTGTGACTCAGGCACCCTTGCGCTTTTTCTTGGCCTCCTAGGTTTTGCTCAGCAGTGCAGCATTACAAGGTCTCAAGTTCTGTGCTCCTTGCCTTCCTTTGGTTGCTCAGCAGCAGCAGCAGCCAAGTAGCAACACAGGTACCTGTTACTCAGAGGGAAGGTTCAGTTCTCATCAAAGTACAGGTTATAGCCAAGGGAATGAACATCAATACTGGCATAAGTCTGAGCATATTTTGGACTGACACAGGGGAGAAATGATAGTTGTTATACTAATTTGGACTGATAGGGAACAGGAGTTTCAAGTGACACTAAGCTACAGGGCAATAATGCTTGTAAGGTTATAGCTCAGATCACAAAGCTACGATGCAAATGAGATGCTAGAAGTTACAACTAACTAATATGCAGCTGAGGATGCAAACTAATAAGAAATAATTAGTGAAGGCTTAAAAACAGATACTAAAGGACTAACAGCTTAAGATGCAAAACAGTGAAGATGCAAAAGAAAACAGATAAGTTACACTAATTCAGGGTTACAAGTGATACTACAGAGCAAGTATGTACAAGGCGAGTTGAAAAATAGTGAAAACAACAATGAAATACTAAGAAAAACAGTGAAGGAAAAGTTACAGCTGGTGAAAAGCAAATATATACAGGGGTAGAATGAAACTCAGTAAAGCAAGTCCAATGAACAACAGGGCACACGCCAAGTCCCCGGCAGCGGCGCCAAAAACTTGGTAGGCCCGAGAAGATGCTTAAATTACGGCCTACGGGTTATACCGCAAGTGCACGGCGTCTATTGGAGACGCGGCAAGTACGGGTCGATCCCACAAGGACTAGGGTGTGCCTAAGTATGATCTATGGCTTTCTTAACTGAATTCTAAGGTGATTATGTAACACAATATTGGTTGTCGAAGCGACTGAAGTTGAAATGTGACACTAAACTAAGGCAAGAATGAATTATAAACAAGCTGTTGCGCTACCAGGGTGGTGAATCCACCTCTAATCTTATGTTAAAGCAACACAATATCTCATTGTGTCATGTACCTTCCTTTGAAGGTCTCAGATGATTAATTACTTAACTAACTCCTTCATTCTCCCCTAGTATAGAGTGTCTTCTGACAGTACACTCTATCACAAGATCATTCTAGTGTTAGCTAACTAATTCCTCCTAAGGCAATTGAACTGATATCACTAATGCATTCCTAGTATGGCCTGTCTTTTTATAGTACAAACCATCACAAATTCATTTGATCCAAACAGCATGCAATTACCCATCTCCATTAAGCATAACAAAACACAGATTTTGACATGAGTTACTCAACATAAACATCAGGGGTTTCCTCAAACACCCTGGAAATGAAATTAAAACATTACAAGATAAAATTGAACACAAATAAACTAAGGTGACAGCTCTGGCTAATCCAGGCGTACTCGAATTCATGTTCTCCCTCTTCTATTTATACATGCAACAATTTCCCCAAAACTGACAAACCCTAATTTTCTTTAAAATAAAAATTAACTTAAAAACTCTCTCACCCACGTCTGAATCTGCTATCTCTTCTTCTCATGCGGCTCTGTGAAGTCCATGCTGGGGTTGGTGAAAACCCTAGCTTCACTCGTCTCAGTCCTAGCTTCTACCATAACCTAGAAGCTATAGATGGAGAAGTGTGAAACAAGGGTGGCGAAGGTGGTACTGATGATAGTTGTTGGGATGATGGCGACAGGAGAGGTGGGTTGGTGGAAGAGCAGAGCTCTGCTCTGAGATGGAGACGGGAGAGAGCAGAAGTTGCAGAGAGGTATGGTAGATGAAAGAGAAGAAGAAAATAGGAATGGGTCTGTCGATGGGGGTAATAGGTGTAGGGTGATGTGGTGTGAGGCAGGGACAGCGAGTTTCGATGGGAATGGCCTAGCGAGCGTCGGATGGAGCTGATGGAGATCTGAACGGCTGAGGTTGGTAGCCGGTTCTGTAGCGATTTGGTGTGAAACGGGAGCATCGGTCTTTGATGGAATGGAGGCAGCGACCGTTGGATGCGACTGGGGAAGATCTGAACGGTCGGGATGGATGGGCTCGGGATGCGGGTCGCGGGTCAGGTCTAGCTCAAGCCCATGTCTTGTAGATGGGTTGCTACTTGTTGGGTTGCAACCGCCATGCGCGCGGGCTTTGGGCTTTCTCGCTCCATAGATGCTCGACTCCAATTCTTCGCTCTTTGACTCCTCAAATTCTCCGAACTTTATTTATTACCTAAAAACACAAAATTAATTAATACAAATATTTATTCTTGAAAACAAAGAAAACACAGAATCTGGGATAATATCTGATTTCTAAGCGCAAAAGATGAGTAAAATGCCAATAAAAAGGTGTATAAATATGCACTATTTGGCACTCATCAGTCTGCGACCTTGTCGCCACAAAAAGAGATAGAATACTCAATTCATGAAGATACTCGCGACTCCGTCGCGATGATACATTTCAATTAACAATAAGATTATTATCAAATACTTGATGACAACTAAAATCTTCCATCCAAGAAGAATATCGAGGCAAGTATGGGAATGGAAAAGATGAAATATTGCTATTCATCTTCGATGAAAGAATTATACATCAATAATGTTAATCAATTATATTACAAGGAAGAACTACCAAGGAAGGGGACTCAAGATTGAATTCAGAGGAGAAAAATCCAAGAAATATACTATAATAAGGATACGAAATGTACGTATACTACAAGCGTGAGAAAGAAAACGAAAAAAGTTATTTCTTTGGCGATTCTTCTTCTTCGCCTGATTCTTCAATCTGATTATTCTCGTCGCCAGAATTTTCTTCTTCGCCAGCCTCGCTATCAGAAACGTCTGAGACAGGCAGATTCTCAGGAACCTCTTCAAGGAGCCAGGGATATGAATGCAGAGGGATATTATGGTCCTTACAAACATACTCCATGCCTCTATTGCGAAAGCGAACAGCATCATTGTTAAAATTCTCCACTGTCGTTAGAAATTGTTTCTTGAACTTGGAATATCTATTCTCGCGAAGGAAGAGATTCTTTTGCGAGCCTTCTTTTCTAAGTTTCGAGTTCTTCAATTCGCCTGGAAAATTCCTCATGAGTTGCTCTTTTTCGTATTCAAGCTCTCGATTCTAACCTCGAAGCCCTTCTTCGATTCTCGCAAATAAGAAACAACAAGTTAACAATTTACAAGTAATATTACGGAAATAAGAAGCGTAAGGTATAATAAGCAACCTTCTCTCGATATTATATCTTTAACCAAGGAAGTATGCTCGGCGTGAAGACTAACATCAACACCTAGGTTATTTCTCCGCGTTATCTAAAACTTTCATGCAGCCCGTGCGAATTCATCATCATTATTTATAACAAGGAGCGAACGAATCGATCTTCTCGCTCACTAAGTAGGAATTCTGGCGAAGCAATTCATCTCGCTCAATTTGTAGCTCAAGAAGAGATTTTTGAAATGTTGCTAATGCTTGAGCACCATTGTTAGCAATGCGGTCTTTGTCATCTATGTGATCACTAATTTTCTTCCTCAAAATTTTGATTTCTTTACGAGACTCAAGAAACATTTGTTTAAATTGGTTGGCGACTTAAACCAGATCTATGTTCAATCTCTAAAAAGGCGATATTTGGTCCTAAGTTCATCTAATGAAAGAGAGTTAATTTTGTTCAAGAACTACTTAAAGAAGTGTTGAGATGAGCTAGAAGAAGGTTATTATCCATAGGTTCAGAAATGTATGGAGAAGAATAGCTTCATCTGGGAGAGATTATATACGTCTCCGAAAGTGATAAGTTAGGTGGCAATACACGACCAATGAAATAAAAATAATAAAAGAAGGCAAATATTATACCATAAAGTTGCTGATTAGCATTTTGAAGGGTGGATACCCTCTCTCTTTTGAGAGACAAGTTCGGTATTTAACTTTTGAATCGTCTCGTCTTTATCGCGAGATAACGCAGCCTTCCGCCTCTCCAATTCTCGAATCTTCTTGCTCAATTGCGAATTCTTCTTCTCAAGATTGTTGCGTCTTCTCAAGATCCGAGGCAACTACAAAAGAAGATCTTCCAACCTATGAAAGAAGATAGAAAAGTCGTTAATACATATACAACAATATAAAGCCAATGGGGAGATATGATTATATACATACCAAGGATCCAAGCGCATTCAAGAAGTCGGAGACATAGTTCTAGAGACTCCATTGAAAGAATCATTGCCCTCCGGTAGAGAGTGGCATTGCACACGTTTGCGAGAGTCCCGCAAAGAGAAGCTAGGGGAGCATCTCCCATTCCTTGGAAAGAATCGAGAAGATACTAGACAACCGACCCATAGAAGAACCGGTTAACGGGGTCCTTGTAGCGAGAGAGCGATTGAATCATGGTCATCTTCATCAAGACTCGTAGTTTGAGCTAAGGCGAGAAGAGGATTGGACCTTTCGCTTCTTAGTTAAGGGGGCAGAGGATTTACCCTTGCGAGCGATGCCAGGTTTGCCCTTACTTTTAGTCTTGGCAAAGAATAGTTTCTTCAATTCCAACCTTCGCATACGCGTAAAGATAAGAAACAGAGGCAACAAAGATTATTTAAATAAGAAGAAAGGAAGTGATTCTTACTTCACCTGTAAGCGATCGAAGCAATGTCGAGTATCCTCCGACGGATCCTTTTTGTAGCTTCTTTCAACCTGGCTATCCGAAAGATTTCACAAACTCAAAGAAGTATAGAAAGAAAATTACAAAACCAAATTTGAAGTCGAAACATACCTCTTTCTTCTTCTCGGGCCATTTGAATTCCCAAGGATGATATCCTCATGAGATTCGCAGAAGAATATGCGAGCCCGCGATGTAAGGACCATTTAAGATCAAGGGTACGACCCACCATTTCTCGTCTTTGGAATGACGAGGAGAGGAATTATTACCTGGTGCCAATCAATGTCTTGCATGAGTAATTTATCTTCGCAGACATTATTATTTTTCTTCGATTTAACGCCCCAATGAGATCTCGCATTCATCATAGTTATCACCGAGTAATTTTCAAAAAGTTTTCCACAAGTGTATTTCTCAACAGCTATTTCTAAATCTGCGAATTGGGGATTTCTGGCAGAATTAGGGTATAAAGATCCTTTGCCTGCACCACGGTTCGCGAACTCACATCAGGCGAATACAATCGCCACTTAATTGATAAACAGCCCGAGAGAATTTTTCATGGGCCAAAATTTCATAAAATAAAGGCAACTCAAAGATTGTACAAGGAATAGGAAGTCCCGCGAGAAGCTGACCGAGCGAGACTATAATCTTTTGATCATCACATTGATGATCGGAGAAAGATTTACGTAAAGAATGGATGAGGGTTCTTGATCGGGGAATGGTTGACGAGTAAAAACCCTTCTCGTGCAACTTCGCTGAACTTCTTCAAAAGAAGTTTTGTATCCACGATCGATGGAAGCCATTTATCAAGTATGGGAATGGATGAAAGATTGGAGATTAAAAACAGCGCTAGAAAGGATGAAGGAAAGCTTTAAGAGGTGGAGCTGCAAAATTAGGAAGGAGAGAATCGAAGAAAAGTTGCAGAGACAAGCTAAAAGATGAAAAGAAGGGAAAAGAAAATTATATATAGGGGAAAAGAGCCTCGAGAAAACAAGGTCATTTAATGCGAAGAGACATGAACGGTCAAGAAAAAGTGGTTGAAAGAGACGTGTCAAGAAATGATAGTAATAATCAAAAATCCGTAAAAGTACAAAAAACTCAAGATAAGAAGTCGCGGCAACAATATTGTAAAAATCTCATGGTACTCTTCCCTCGCAGAGAGATAAGAGATGATACTTCATATATATCTCAAAGAAACTCCGGAACTTCGCAAAAGAATAGAGGCAAGTACGTACTTTTCAAGTACAGTATTCTTCTGCTCGTTCCTTCATCAACAAAGATCAAAGATTATTACAACAACGGATTTTTCCTTCAAGATCGCTCTTCAAGCAATATTCAAGGAAAAAGAGGCAAGATGTAGGATCATAATATCGCAATGCATAGGGCTCGCGAGATCAATAAATGACGGTACCGCGAGGGAGTCGCAAAACTAAAATAAACGACGCGATGGGAGAAACGACACATAAAACAACCGAAAGACATGGAACCTCGGCGAGGGTTAAGAAGTGTCGCGAGATTGAATAGTTGTACACTCGGCGACACTTCGCGAGACATTCCCGAAAATAAAGGATAGCTTAGTCAGTCATCCACTATGTATTACCCTATATAAAGGGTCGAGTGAGTCTCATTTGAAGAGAGAGTCTTTTTTAGAATTGTTGGGCAAGTCATTAGGAGAGAGAAAGTTCAAGAGTGTTTTACTTGCTAAGTGTAATCCAACTTTTCCCGTAAACAATCATGAAATTAATCAATAAACCTTCTCAATTATACAACTTTCAATGGACTAATTAATCAAGAGATAGTGAGGGGTGTAGTGTGGGAAAACCTGCTACTACAAGTGAGTTGCAGCCTGAAATTTTCAACTCAACAGTATCTCATGTAGGCGATATGGATGACGACGAAGAAGCTCAGCCGACCGTTGTTGGTCGTGCTCGAGGTGGATGGATTACCTTATCACAAAGTTTCTCTTTTTAAATGCTTATGCAATTAAATTATCATAACATTCGACCGCATGTATAAAAGCTAACTCTCATACATTGGCCATTGAGCAGGGGTATACTGGGTCTCACAATTTCATGAGTGGTTGGTTGTCAAACCTAATTGTTTATTTGATCGAACAATTCAATATCAAGAGTATTGATGCAGCTCAAATCTCAAACATAGTCAATGGTTGTACTAATTTTTGCCAAATAGCTGGAGCCATTCTTCTTGATTCCTCTTTGGAAATTTCGTTGTTGTCAACGTTTCCTCCATCATTTCTTGCTTGGTATGCAACAAATTCCTCCCTCTATATGAAAACTTTATAAAAGAATTACAGTACCAACTTCGGCCATTTATAAATCTAATAAATATTTTACGCTGTAAGAAATTATAATTTTTTTATATCCCGCCTTTGAAGACTTCATATTTGTATGTTCTTATAGGTACATACAATTGACGGTATATTCTATCCGAAAATAACCGCTATGTAAAAACAATATCTAATCTCAAATAAACCACTGTTACATAGAAGTTCTAGACTTCTAGGATAATTAAGGAGATACGTTCTCGTACAAAATGATAGTGAATCTGGATATGCTTCGAAAGCGCATGTTGAATAGGATTGATAGCAAGATATGTAGCACTGATATTATCACAATATTGAGTTGGTGGCTTCGTTAAGGAAAACCAAGATCTTGCAACAAATATTGAATCCACGTGAGCTCAGCGGAAGTAGATGATAGTGCACGGTATTCAGCTTCAGTACTACTAGTAGAAACAGTTGGTTGTTTCTTAGAACCCCAGGAAATAAGATTTTTACCTAAGAAAATACAATGGCCTGAAGTGGAGCGAGAGGTGTCATGGTCACCTCCCCAATCAGCATCAGAAAAAGCCGTAAGCTCTATAGAGTTGTTGCGCAAAAAAGAAATTCCATGACCAAGTGTCCCCTTAAGGTAACGAAGAATTCGTTTAACAGCCATAAAATGAACTTGAGTTGGGCGATGCATATATTGACTCACCTGATTAACTGCATAAGTAATGTCAGGGCGCGTCATATTTAGATATTGTAAGCCTCCCACCAAACTTCGATATAGTGTAATATCATAAAATAATGGAGCATCATTGGATGATAACTTAGAACGCTGGCGCCACCGGAGTAAAATAGGTTTAGAATCAGAAGATCAACTCTTTTAAGAGATCTAACGTGTATCGTTTCTGAGTTAACACAAGACCATCCTTAGTTCTCGTAGCTTCCAAACCAAGAAAATAATGCAAGTCTCCCAAGTCAGTCATAGAGAATTCTGTCTGAAGTTTAGGTAGTAGAGAATTAATACCTGCAGTATCACTTCCGGTAAGGATGATATCATCGACATAAAGTAATAGAACCATTATTACTGCACTGGATTGTTTAATCAACATAGAGTGATCTGAATGAGACGACTTGAATCCAATGGCAAGAAGAAAAGCAGCAAAACGATTGTACCACGCACGAGGAGCCTGTTTTAAACCGTATAAAGCCTTGTGTAATAAACAAACATGATTAGGATATCTAGGATCAACAAACCCCTGCGGTTGTTCCATATAAACCTCCCCTGGTCGAGAGAACCCCGTGCGAAATGCATTCTTAACGTTAAGTTGCTTAATCACCATGAATGAGTGATTGCAAGATCGAGAACTAGACGAACAAGAATCCTGCTTCACAAAGGGACTAAAAGTCTCATCAAAATCAATACCATATTGTTGAGAATACCCTTAGCAACCAAACGTGCTTTTCGTCTATTAAGAGAACCATCGTGTTTTGCTTCACGATAAAACCCATTTAGAAACCAATAATGTTCATACCGGTCGTCGAGGAACAAGATACCAAGTGCGATTGCGCAAGAGAGAGCATTGAATTCTTCAAGCATGGCTGCCCACCACTCTTTGGAACTTAGAGGCATCGGTAAAATGTTGTCTCGTAAGGAAGAGATGCAAACCGAGCTGCAAAACACTGTAAGATAGGATATCGTGTAGTAAAACAACCTTTAAAACTCCTAGGTTGAATAGTATGATCTTTGAGACGTGTTACCATCGGATGAGCATTAGTAGTCGACTGAGGAGGCTCTCGTACAGTTGGCAAGTCAGCTGAATGTGTATGCGCTGGAGGAGAAGATTCTATAGAAGGAGATACCGATAATGATGTGAGAGGAGATATGGGCGACGATGAATAAGAACTATCGAGAAAGAGAGACGTCGAGGAGATAAGGGCAGAGAAGGAGAATTTGTTGGAAGAGAAAGTAAGGGGAGAATCGGAAGGAGTAGGGGCTAAACTGTAGATATGGTATGTGGGAAAGAAACGGGATGTGGTGGAACTAGATTCGATGGAGATAAAGTAAAGAGAGTTAGTAGTCAGTAGAACGAGAAGAATGTGGTGAAGGTGACCGAGAAGGATGCAAATGTGTGGTCAGAATAGGATTTGGCCAAGTTAGAAGAGTGGCGCAGTTTGGATTAGAGGAAAGAGTATAAGGTTTAGCACCAACATCGGTGGGGTAAGGAAATATTGATTCATCAAATATAACATGACGAGAGATATAAATCTTGTTGCTCTTAACTTCTAGGCATTTGTATCCCTTATGACGATCACTATATCCAAGGAAAACACACGGTAGAGTTTTTGGTTGCAATTTGTTACTTCTAAATTGATTCAAGAGTGGATAACAACGACACCCAAAAGCTTTCAAAAAAATCATAGTCGGGAAGGCGATTGTGAACGAAAAATGGGGAGAATTATTAGATAAAACGAAGTAGGGAGACGATTTATCAAATAAACAGGTTGTTGCATAAAATTCAGCCCAAAACTCTCGGAAAGTGATGCGTGTCGTAGGTGCAATCAAATTAATATCTATTTCCACTCAATTAAAAATAATATAATGGAAGTCAAGTTCGTTCCCCACGAGGAGCAAGAGAATTCTAGTTGTAAAAGTTGTCACAAAAGGGGGGGTATAAAGCAAAAGAAAGTAAACAAAACAATTAAAAGATAAAGTTGAAATCAATAAGAGAGACAAGATCAAGGAATCATTCTTCGTTGCAAAACAATGATTAAAGTTATGTTCTTTTCTACTTGTTATTAGTCACGATTATCACCAACCGTAAGATAGCAGGTTCGCTTAGCTAGCCCCAAAATCCCTTATTTCACCGAGTAACAAGTCCGCTTAGTTATCGATTCTATTCAAAAGAACCACCTTGAGGTTCGCTTACAAGATGTAATTCCCCGAATGCATTAATATCTATGAATTTAGGTTTAGTACTAGTAGTTAAACTCGCCCGCTTGGTCCACTTTCTAGCGTTGTTTTTACACACAATCGCTCCACTAATCCCTCCGCAAGGTCTCGTGTTTTCTACTTGTGTAAAGTGTCGAGAACGATTACTTATTCCTAACTTATACTAGATTTAGATTAAACTAACAAATCAATTTAGCGTGCACTCTAAACAATCTATCAATCAATCATGAATGAATAAACATTCCTATTAGTAAAAACAAACGATAATCATGTGAAAAATCTCAAGATAGAATTGAAACAAAACTCAAATCATATATTAAGAACTAGGAATTCATCCTCAATCAATAATAAAATTAGCTACTCATGTTTTTGAAATTCACACAAATAATAATTAAAAGGAGAATTTTCAAGTTCACACAAATAATTAAAAAGAAGAATTTTCAAAAGCAAGCAAAAAACACAAGTGTTGTGTGTGTAGAGAGGTGTGTAAAAGATGTAGAAAACTTCTCTATTTATAGGCTTCAATATTCTCCAAATCTTCCAAGGAATAGAATCCTTTTCCTTTAGCAATTCAATTTCCAAATCCAAGCCTTTCTCAACTCTTCCATCTTCTCTTTCCAAATTTGAGCCCAATTCTCCATCCAATTCCTAGTCCAAGTCTTCACACCCATGAGAGAAGTCCAAAGAAAATTCTGGAATTTTTGGCTCACCGGAAAACTGGTATTATGGCCGGAATCCGGCCGGAAAGGTCGTCGTCGGCCACCTGAATTCTTCGCCGTCACTGGTATATTCGACGGAATATTCCGTCAGTCCACCGTTAAAGATAACCGCTGACCTAACGGTCTTCTGTTAGTCAACTGGGTCAAAGGAAGTAAAGTCAGACACCGAGTCAGCTTGAGTTAGTGTCTTGATCGGGCCGATCGGTCTCATCAAGTGCAGGTTGAGTCGTACGGATCGGTCATCGCGAGTTGACTCGCCGATCTGACAAAAACCGACCGAGGATTTCGGCTTATTTATGGGGCTTTCCCTACTGAGTTCGGAGCCTTTCTTCACTCCATACCGC